>JANHGN010026457.1:0-17620 GCA_024605025.1 Megaceryle maxima
AAATACAGGTAAATATGTCTGTACTATTAAAAAACCTCTCAGAGTGGATTTAACTTTTTTTTTTTTTTTAATTAACAAACAATGTCTTAAAAACAGCAGCAAGGGGCAGATCACATTCTGATATTGCATAGTTAAATCAAAACTCTGCTACTTGTCACCTACCTTTGAAAATGCAAAGATTAGTAAGAAAATCTACTTGTGGCAAGATATCAGTGGTAATGGATGTGCAATCTGCTTTGTCACCTGGTGGAAAATACCACAGTTCCTTAGGTTTTAAGTGTGCCATGTAGTTTTGAGTAGCTGACATGACACTAATATTTAAATCAATACTTAATAGTTTTTGTAACTCATCTGCAGTGACACTCAGTGATTTTACTAAGCTGAATGCTTTTAAAAGGCTGTGGTGAATCATATGTGAAAGAATATGAACACAAAAGGAAATGCCATTTTGCACATTTTCACATGGATGTGATCTATCTGGACTTCTGCAAGGCTTTTGACATGGTCCCCCACAACATCCTACTCACCAAGTTGGAGAGATACGGATTTAATGGGTGGACTGTTCAGTGGATAAGGAATTGGCTGGATGGCTGCATCCAGAGGGTAGTGGTCAATGGCTCCAAGTCCAGATGAAGAGCAGTGACAAGTGGTGTCCCTCAGGGGCCCATACTGGGACCTGTATTGTTTAACATTTTTATCAATGATATAGACAGTGGGATTGAGCGCACTATCAGCAAGTTAGCGGATGACACCAAGCTGAGTGGTGTTGCTGATAAACCAGAGGGACCTGGAAAAGCTGGAGAGATGGGCCCAGGTGAACCTCATGAGGTTCAACAAGAGGAAGTGCAGGGTCCTGCACCTGGGCCAGAACAATCCCCGCTATCAATACAGGCTGAGGGAGTAGGGGATAGAGAGCAGCACTGCATAAAAGGACTTGGGGGGTGCTGGTAGATGAGAAGCTGGGTATGAGCAGTCAGTGTGTGCTTGCATCCCAGAAGGCCAATTGTATCCTTGGCTGCATTAAAAGAAGTGTGGCCAGAAGACTGAGAGAGGTGATTCTACCACCCTACTCTGCTCTGGTGAGACCTCAACTGGAATACTGTGTCCAGCTCTGGAGTGCTCAGCATAGGAAGGACATGGACCTGATGGAGCAGGTCCAGAGGAGGGCCACGAAGATGATCAGGGCTGGAACACCTCTCCTATGAGGATATGAGGACAGGCTGAGGGAGCTGGGCTTGTTCAGCCTGGAGAAGAGAAGGCCCCAGGGAGACCTAATAGCCACTTTCTAGTTCCTAAAGGGAGCTTATAAAAAGACTGGAGAGGGCCTGTTTAAAAAGGCCTGTAGTGAAAGGATGAGTGTAATGATTTTAAGTTAGAAAGGATTGGATTTAGATTAGAAATAAGGAGGAAGTTCTTTACCATGAGAGTGGTGGAGCACTGAAACAGGTTGCCCAGGGAGGTGGTTGAGGCCCCATCCCTGGAGACATTCAAGGTGGGGCTTGACAAAGCTCTGAGCAACCTGCTCTAGCTGAGGATGTCCCCACTTTCAGCAGGGGGGTTGGACTAGATGACCTCTAGAGGTCCCTTCCAACCCAGACATTTCTATGTTTCTATTTTCAAAAATTATAAGAAGAAAGCACACTTTCTTATTCAGAAGGAATTCTTGGAAAAAGAGGCAAAAAGAGCTGTTAGGAGATGGGTATCTTTCCCATCTGAGTGTGAATATTTTGTGAATCTGAAGCCAAATTCTGATATCAGTTATATCACAATGATCTACTACTATCTGTTCAGCAGCTTTACAGACCCTGCCACATCACTTCATTTCCCCTTAACAGACTGTAGGTACCCGTAGCATTTATTGCAGCATATACAAAATTTTGATTTATGCATACTTTTCAGAATTTATGCCCAGTCGTTCCTTTTTGTTTTCCCATGAAATTGCTTACTCTGTATTCAGAGTGCTGAAGGAACATCCCCACAGTCATACATTTGGTACCAGGAACAGTATTAATACAGATTCATATAATTTACAAAGGAAAGAGCCAGTTCATTTTCATAGGTTTTCTGTAGTGATTTAATTTCAATAGGAAAACTAATCTTGCTGTAAAAAATAATCTTGATTTTATTATTGAATTATGAGATTGAGCTCCAAAGATTTACAAGTCTCTCAGGTAACCCATGTACCAATGATCCTTCATACCTTTATTTTATTCCCCCTGAATAGCTTAGAATGCAATTCCCAGGTATGTTCTCATCATGGAATACTTCATTGGGTTTCAAGGTGAAGTCATACTGCAGGTGTTGATTTACATGGAGTTGCTTCAGGTTACTTCAACATTTGTGAAGTAACCACATGCAATTTCATACTGTGTAACAAATTCAGCATGATGGTTGTTTTTTGTATCAGTATGAGATGTATTATTTAGCTAGAAGAGTTCCCTCTATTACTGCATGTTTTTCATTAACGGATAGCTGACACACACTGATTTCATGCTTAACAGTGACACTGACCAGAAAGGGCTGCAACAATCAATTTATCCATTCTGCTGAACTCAGCTAATAAGGTACTCAGGTGTTCCCACTGCTGCCAGTCATTTCTATCTGGTAAATTTCTGGATGTGTTATTCTCTCCACAGAATAAATGCTATTGCTGTCCATATTTGGAAATATGAGTTAAACCTGATTTTTTTTTTTTTTCTGACCTTCTCAAAATTCCAGGTTATGAACCATGGTTTAGAATGAAGGGGTTTTTTTTCATATGGATTAGTCTGTTAGCCTGTAGTGATAACCAAACTCAAATAATTCTCTTCCTATATCTTAGAATTACACTTTCTTTCAAGAATGTAAAATCTCCTAGTTAGCATCAACTTAACACAGACTCACTTTTTCCACTCTATCTTTGTAATACCCTATCATGCTACCTAACGCTTTATCTACTTTATGATATACACTATATGAGCTCTGTGCTTTAGGTGTGAAATCTGTCTATAGCTCTCACAGACCTACTGAGGAAACTAGAGAACATCTACTGTGTTTCCTTTTGATGGAATTACACTGGAAGATGTGTTCCAGGTGTGCACTATTTCAGCAGCTAATTTTCTTCCATTATGGGACCAGCCCCAAACCCACAAAGTAAAATCTCTAAAATATCTACAAACCTTATTATTAAATATTTCAATGTTCAAGTCTGTTCCTATAGAGCTACTTCTTGTTAATTTTAGTGTAATCTAATCCCCTGATCCTTCAGGGGATAATAGGATGGATAGATGGACAGAAGAGAGCTCTGTTTTTAGCAAAAAAGAGACAGCCTGAGTGTTGAAGAAAAAGGTTCACGGGCTCTTCTACACTATTATGTTCTTGCTAATTACGATAGCTTTGGGAACTAATATTCCTATAAACTCAGTGGTAGTCTAAGAACAAAATTTGTCATTTTTCCATCTCTAAATTGAGACTCATCTTTCCCAATCTCATAATCTCTGGGAATTAATCAAACAAGTTTTTAATGTGCTTTGAAGTACAGATTTCAGTTCTAGGCTCTGGTTTTTGAAGTATGTGGCTCTGCAGTTTATGCATTCCATTTGAATTTGTAACATTCAAGGGTGGCTGTGAGCTATTTGGACAGTTTCTGATACTGGCATCACTCTGTAGTGATCCAGCTTCCTTGCAGAAGTTACAACCATCCTGATCCCAGAGTTGGTGGGATATATATCCCTTCTCTGTGACACTGAGTGAAAAGTTATAAACTGGAATCATGTACAGTCATGCTGTGTTGGAGTCATTGTTCTATGACTGGCCCAGTGGACTTGAGGGCGACTAGCTATGTGTTGGTGTAGCAGTGAAATGCTGCCTAACAGAAAATATCAGAATTATTCTTTTTCTTAAAAGCGAAGACTTTTGGTAAGAGCTACATGTCTGTTTGCTAATAAGGACATAAAATTACATAAGATACTTTCTAGATCCTTATGAAAAATTGGTCTACACAGACACCTTTTTGAATTATGATAATTTTTAAGGTTGGTGGTACTACTAGTAATGTTACAGAAATACAGCAGAATATATAGGTAGGTTCATCAGTTATAGAAAAACATCAATATAAGTTGGCAAAAAAGCTTAGTTATGACTTCCAGTAGCATTCTTATTCTTCACTATTAAAAATGTGCAGAAAGAAGTCTGCATATTGTACTTGAATCTTTATAAACCAAAAAAGCTGGAAGAGAAATTAAGAAGCTGTGGATATGTATAGAAATGTACATATCTGAATACATCAGGGTCTGAAAACGTAATGCATAATGTCTGCTAGTTCTAACACTTCTCTCTTCTTGGCCCTGTGTTTTCTTCAAATGGTATGTCCAAATCAAGGGAGTATTTTATCCTCTAAATTACAGTAAATATTATTCTTTTTGTCCTAGAAGCCAAACAGAATTCTGTAGTAAGGCTATTTAGCACAGATTTTAAAATAACTTCATAGGAATTTTCTTCCAAACATTTTAAAATTGATAGTCTGTTTCTTCCTCATATTACAAATAAAACATTCTTTGCTTACTTGAATTTAAAATATATAAATTACAAAACATTAAAAACATGAAACGAATCCCCAAATGCTGTTAGATTATTTAAACTGTAAAAATTCAAATAAAAAGACTTATTATTGATGTTACCTTTTCCTAAATATTGTAAAAACCATGATGACGCTCGTATTAGTGTTGAGAGGTAAAAATTGCCATGAATTCTCAAAACATTGTGATGCTGTCATCTATCCTTCCAAATGTTTGTACAAAACTCAAGACTGACAGAAACTAAATGTCTTCTATACACAAAGCAAAGTACTGTTAATGTGTCCCACATGGAAAATATTTAATCTTTTTCTGACCTGAAAAGATCATGTTCAGGATTTTGAAAGGTTACTGTTTACTTTGGTTCTACTTCATGAGAGTTCTTTGAGTAGTTGAAGTTTCAAGACATGCTGGAAAGCAAGCTACTGAAAAATAACTCAGTTAAGAGTCTCAGAATTGGCTATTCCGTGGGAAGTGATACGTACTCACAGATTCTCGCCCCTTTGAATTTGTCCTTCGCCAAGCACTAGAACAAACAGAGGTGAAGGATTATCCTGTTATCATTCTTCTAAACTAAATGAATTAGGATGTTTTTCAAAAGTTGAATCCACCAGATTCATGTTATACACTGAAAACTGTCATTGCATAGAAGATATATCAGCTCCTGGCTCTGGCAAGATTAAATAAATAGCTCTGCAAGGCTGAACTCTTTAAATTATAAGCGTTTCTGGAAAGGACAATTCCTGGCATCTCATGAGTGACAAAGAGAATGAAAGATCCAAGTAAGAGCCTTGTGAAGGAAATGAAAAGACTTTATTATGAGTTGAAAAGTTTGAGTTGCACATTATGAGGGACTACCTTTTGCTAACTTAAAGATCAGTTTAGTAATCTCTCTCAGAACAACTCTTAACTCTTACCATCATTATTTATAATTAGACCTGGGTTAAGTTTCTGGACCACCATTAAAAGGTTAAGGCAAATCTTCAGTGTAAAATATTGGAAGCAGAATCCTCCATCTATCACATCATGAAATGCAACTTTGAATGTTTTAATACATTCAGTTGCATTGTTTATTTTTTCATATTTTCATAGATCTTAGCAGTGGTAATGACAACAGAGTCAGACATTTCCTGGCAGGTATGGCAGAGAAAAGTCTTGTCTCAGCCATTTCTGTTTCATGTCCCAGTTAGTAAGGAACAATAAGTTTATAAATATTTGGGTTTTCTTCTCTTAACACATGAAGATCTAGAACTCTTAACTACTAGAAATTTTGAAAAAATCCAAGGAAGTATGAGAAGTTTAGGAGCTGTGGACTCTAGACAGCTAAGGGAAGTGCTGAAGTTCGTTACAGTCCTGATTCTTATTCTTAAGGCCTGGTGGTATTTACTGTTCACTAGGAAAAATGAATAAAAATTAAGTGATGAGTGGAAGAGCATTCCTGTCTTGTGAAGAAAGAGAGTAACTGGACAGGCTGACTGTAGTACATACTTGTGACAGCTGTCTATTGTAAAAGATTAAGGAATCTATTTCTCTAGCAAATAAAAGACAAAAATGTGGGATCTTTGAGAATTTATTCAAGAATTTCTTAAGAACAAATTTTCCTGGTTTGTTGAAGGTTTACCCTAAATTTTCGACTACAGGAGATTTTATAATATAAAATACAAAATAAACTCTTAGTCATTCCTATGTTCATTTTCATGCACAATTGTAGAACAAACATTTAGAACAATTTTGAATAGCTATACGTGGTTTGGAAAACTCAAAATAAATGTAGGTAAATACTGAATCTAATTTCTGAAGTGTTGTCTGCAATATTTAAAGGTAAATATGTTATGAGTATGCTGTCTGTAATGGAAGTATTTGTGAAACTGTCTAAATAAAGATGATTTTTCATGGTTGTGACATAACCCTTATGTCCATGCATGTCTTTGACCCATTATCAAATTTCTTCTCTCTGTGCTTCTCCACTGTTATAAATGAACAGCCAATTTACAATCCTGACCTTTATCTCAATTCTTGGATACAACTGTTGAATTTCTTATCCTTATAATTAGAAAATGTATATCTACATTAAAATAACAATAGCAAAATAGATGACTCAATTTACTTGCTGGCCAATGCATACTGGCTGTGTTGCTCTATAATCAAATTACTCTTTGTCCCTGCTTTGTACTTTGTGTGAAGCTTATCAGAAGCTTTTAGGTGAGTTGTTCAAAACTTTCTCTTCTCAGATCTGTCTCTGAGTTTCTTTTATCTTTGCTTTACTTCAGCTAGCCATACTGGGACTCATGCAGTGCCATTACAATGAACAGTCAACTATCCAGTTGATTTCTTACACACTGAAGCCCAGGCAAAACCACAAATCAGTGCTTTTGGCACAACAGTGCTGGTGAATCAAAGAACAGAATAGAAAGAGGGAGAGGAGAGGAGAGGAGAGGAGAGGAGAGGAGAGGAGAGGAGAGGAGAGGAGAGGATATTTCCATTGGAAAGGACCTACAATGATCATCTATTCTTACTGCCTGACTAATTTAGGGCTGACAAAGTTAAAGCATGTTATTAAAGGCATTGTCCAAAATGCATTTTAAATGTTGACAACTCTGGAGCATTGGCCGCCTCTCTAGGAACCCTGTCCACCCTCTCAGTAAAGAAAAACTTCCTAATGTCCAGTCTAAACCTTCCCTGTGCACAACTTTGGACACATCCTATCACTGGATACAAGGGAGAAAAGATCAGCACCTCCCTCTCCACTTCCCCTCCTCAGGAAGCTATAGAGAGCAGTGAGGTAGCTCCTCAGCCTTCTTTTCATCAAACTGGACAAACCCAAAGTCCTTAGCCACTCCTCACAGCATGTGCCTTCCAGTCCTTTCACCTTCTTTACCCTCCTCTGGATGTATTCAAAGACCTTCACATACTTCTTAAATTGTGAGGCCCAGAACTGCACACAATACTGAAGCTGAGGCTGCACTGATGCTGAATACAGTGGGATAATCCCCTCTTGACTGGTTGGTTCTACTGTATTTGATGCACCCCAGGATGTATTTTGCCTTCATGGCTTCTAGGACACACTACAAAACTTCTCCAAGAATTAAATTAGTGCTTTCTTGATACTCTAAAAACTGAGCTAGGCTTTCTTAGCTTTAAGATAGCATGGAGATACAAGGTCCTTTTTCTGAAAGCATATATTAACTGGGACATTTTTGACAAATAGAAAAATAAAGAAAAATGGTAAATATAATAAATGTCTGGATATTTTGATAAATTGCAAATTTGGAATAAACAACATGGGTTTATAACTAATATTACTTTAAAGTTGGATGATATGACTGAAATATCAAAAAAAAAAAAAAGCTTGGTGTTAGGGATTAAAATCAAAACCGTCTGTAGTTCTTAACAAAACTAGGCACTAAAGCAAAATAGAAAATTATGGCTAAGTAATCTCAGGAAAAAAAAATTGTAAATGCAATCTTTATGAATTACTTGTCATTAAAATTACATAAATCTTCAGTCTGTAATTCAGTCTGAAACACCAATTGAAAAAGTTCTGAGACATTATCAGGCTGATGGAAGATAAACATAACCAGCTCCATTTTTATCTGAAATAATTCTTGCAGCTAGGCTAAGTTAAACAACAAAGAGATGGTAAAATTGCATCTTTTGGTTATAGATTGAGGCTTGATTCTCATGCTGCCTTTTACTTTGTTTAGTCATATCTATGCAACATGTCAAGTTTTAAACACCTATGGAAATTTGTTTTTCAAGTTATTTTTATCCCCTAGAACATTGGACTCACCGAGTATTTGTGTGATTTATGTATAAAATTATGAAAACCTTTTTCCTTCAGAATTCATGGGAGATCAGTAAAGTGTTTCTAATATCTTTGAAGCCAGAACAGACTGGTTTTGACATTGCATGAACAAAGTTTAACATGGAGTTCAAGTGGACCTTGTTTTTGTCACAAAGCGTTCTCTGGTTCTTTAATGCTTCCACAGCAAAAGCCATTGTCCACTAGGGAATCTTTGAGAGTTACCATTTCCCAGGCACTCCCGTTTGTTCTCTTGGATTACTTCAAGTGAGGCGTGTGCCCAATTTATGCTGTTGGGAAAGTCTACCTGTCTGAACACTGAAAATATTTGGTATTTTTCTGCTACAACCTCCATTTTCCTTAGCTCTGCGTTTGCTCTCAACAGTACCCACTGACAGGACAAGAGGCAATGGGCACAAATTGGCACACAGAAGGTTTCATCTGAGTCCTGGGCTTAATTACCACAATATGTTCTATATTCATATTAAATCTTATTTTAAACTGTCTTCTATGTGTATGCATTTGTATATGTGTGTATATGTGAGGAACTGTAATCAGTCACCCTACTGCCTGGACCTCCAGGCAAGGAACTGCAACAGCCTCACATCTACAGGGCTGAGACAGAAGAAATACTATGGGTTCTGCACAAGTCAACCAAATTCACCTACCTTAGGTAACTTAAATTACAAGATGTTCCCCATATACCATCTGTTATACAGTGTAATCATTGTTTTTTTTCAGTCTTGATCGTTATTCACTTGATGTGGCTAATTTTAACCTTAGTATTTTTATCTGAGTCCCTGAACTACAAGGAAAAGATACCGAAGACATACATATCCATCTTGATGCTGGTTCTCGGGTAACTCACAATCATTGGTAATTCCAGCATGTGTGTAGCAAATATTTCACTTCATTATGTTTTTATTTGTCTCTTTTAATGGACATGCCATTCAGGGATATTCTGTTCCCTATGGTGACAATATGTAGATATGGCCTTAAACTGGAATTTGGAGTATGACAGAATTGAAACAGAAACACAGTTCTACGACAGCATTTCTGTTCTAAAAATTACTGTTAAATAAATATTGAGGGAAAAAAAAATCCTAGACAGGAGTTAGTTTATACTTGAATGAAATTTGAGATTACTGCCTTCTTAAGTATTATGAGGGAAAAGAAATATCAATTAGGCAAGGATTATTTGCAGATATATTTCTAAAGCTAAGAAAAATACACAAAAGAAATGGAGTGAACTTTATATTCTCTGAATTATCCTTCATTATCATGCCTGACTTCTTCACCTACCCCTAGGTGGAATTCCATAAATGTCTTGTTTCGTATGGGACCACTGGGACTGTAGAACTGTGTAAATCAATGGCTGATGCTTGTGAGATTCATCTGGAATTAGTTATGTAGACCTCTTCCCTTTCTTAACTGTGATACACAGCTATTTGTTACAAAAACTGTCTTCTTAAATTGAAAGTAACTTCTGTACCACAGGATATTATCAGAGGAAGAATTTTTGAAGCAGTTATGTGCACTGAGCATTGGCCTCAAAATCCAGAATTTCATGTCCACTGTTTTTGTTCACTTGATTCAGGTCATGCCTTGACCATTTCATCCAAGTAAGTTTGGCATTGCCTGGCAAAGTATGTAAATCCTGCCAGATTTTTTTTTTTGTTGTTCTTTCTATGCCTGAACTGTTCCTCATTAAAGAAACATGATCATCATTTTGCATGATTTTTTAATGTCTTTTGTCAGCAGAGGGGTATTTATATTAAACCATCTTTTCCTTTCCCCCTGCTTTCTTTCTGATCCATTAACAGATTAATGCCACTGAGTCAAAGCACTACAAATGTCCAGAACATCTCTGCAAAGAAATAGTAAATTGTTATGATTTAATCCCAAATATATCACAAACTTATATAAGAACTTAAGTGTGGCATCTTGGCTTTGTGTAAATAGTCATAACTCTCTTGAAATTCATGGAACTCTTTTTCTGTACCTGCTGCAGATGTTATAAATGGTCAAACTGTAATAAAATATTTTCCTTATATATATATGAATTGCTAGTTGAATTGGTTTATTTCTTTGGATTTTTCTAAACATAATGAAACTAAGAATTAGAGTTTGATGATATTAAAAAACAAGCACATGGTTCCTGGCCACAAACTCTTGACAATAATTACATTGGCCTAGATATGCACTGAAGCAGTCAATCAGCATCCTTGCTGTGCTCTGTCAATACTCCACTCTCACTGGGCAGAATGTTTGCCAAAGTAGTCAAATGCTGATCAGGAACACATTTGTTAGATAGAAAGAACAAGTTGGAATTAATTTAATGGCATAGTGTGTATATGTATATATATACACATAAATGTTTTTCCATATTTTAATATATTTTCCATTTCAAATAAAACCTGGTAACAGAATCTTTTCACGCATCTTCAAAGTATGAAATAAGGCTCAGAATAAGTGAATCCTCTCAGAAATGCCACTACACGGACAAGTTACTTAGATTGGCAATATAAAATAGGTGGCTACCTTAATATTAATATGTCAAGAAAGATGAGACATTTGATTACTCTGAACTTAAAGAGAAGAGGCAAGTTTATATTATTTAAATGTAGTTTCTCCAGAAATGAAGAGTGATATTCCCACAGTGAACTGAAGGCCTTTCTCATACGCTCGTATCCAAAGCTACAATATTTTTTTTTAGCACCATCTCTACATGTATAAATGCCCATGGAGTAGATGGGTCAGGGGAATTGTATTTTGGAGTAACATTTTGAAAGACCTTGATTGTCCTTCACAGGATAAGTATCTGCTAGAAATAACTGTGGGTAAATTCCACTTATGCAATTCAGAATTTAAACTCTTTTTGTAACTTTATACTAAAACAATACACAGTCTCACATATATCTACTAGCCACTGACATTCTCAAAGCAAAAAAGCTTCCACTGAAGTTTTGGATAACACTTTCTACAAAGGGAAGAGTTAAATAAAAATTAGTAAGTCTCTTTCAGAACTGTTAAAAGGTGTTCTTATTTTCTTAGCTTTCAGTTTTACTCCCACAGTGATGTATCTCCCACTCAGGGATGAAGAAAATTTGCATAAAGAAAAGATATTTGATCTTTTTACTCAGCCTTTATTCAGTCCAAATAGAATCTATTTAGCTGACTTACCACGGCTGAATGAAGGCTGGGGCCTTCAATCCACACAGAGATCCATAGAGATGCAAACTGTCTATCCTAAATTCATTCTCAGTAGCTTCCTGTTCCAGTAGGAAACCAAATAATTTCTAAGAGACCATCTGTCTTTATAATAATGTTACACAATGTCTAGTTTAGGCATCCATTCAGTTTTCTGCTTCTTTCAAGAGTCCAGAGGGCAAAATAGAGAAGATAGTGATATCAGGATAAGTAGTACAAATAATATTATGCTTGGCATAGAATGAGGATATTGTAGAATCATAGAATAATTTAGGCTGGACAAGACTCTTAATATCATGAGGTCAAATCATTAAGCTACCATCACCAAGTCCATCACTAAACCATGTTCCTAAGAAACGCATCTACAGGTCTTTTAAATTCATCCAGGGATGGTGATGCTTCCCCAGGTAACCTGTTCCAAGCCTTTTTGGTGAAGAAATTTTTCCTAATATTAGCCTAAACCTCCACTGGTACAATTTGAAGCCTTTTCCTCTTATCCTATTGCTTGCTATGTGGGAGAAGAGACTAACACCCACTTTGCTACAACCTCCTTTCTTTCAGGTAGCTGTAGAGAGTGGTAAGGTCTCCCCTCAGATTCCTTTTCTTGCCTCAGCCACTCCTCATAAGATTTGTTCTCTAAACCCTTCACCAGCTTCACTGCTCTTCTTTAAACATGCTCCAGCACCATGATGTATTTCTTATAGAGGGGTCCAAAAATGAACACAGGATTCCAGCTGTGGTTTCACCAGTGCTGAGTAGAGGGGCATAATCACTTCCCTAGTGCTGCTGGACATGCTATTTCTAATACAAGCTGGGATGCTGTTGGACTTTTTGGCCACCTGGGCACTCTGCTGGCTCATGTTCAGGTGTCTGTTGACCACCACTCCCAGGTCCTTTTCTGCTGAGCAACTTTCCAGTCACTCTTCAACAAGCTGCATGCATAATATTCCATGGGATTGTAGTGACCCAAGTGCAGGACCTGTCACTTAGGTATAGCTGCAGTCTCTTCCCAAATTCTGCTTAAGAAAGATTTCCAGAGGTCTTCTTCAGCACAGGATCTGTATAGTAACAAAAATTTTCCCCATAACTCCACTTCCTTCTGATCTATGCATATGGTGTTAGGTTGGATCATGGACTCTGAAAGAAGTCTGTATTATCTGCTATCTATTACATGCGATTTAGTACCATTCCACTTTACACCAGCTGAGACTTTGGCTAACATAGGAAGAACATTCACTGAAAAGACAGAAATCTGTACTACATTTCTTATCTCACTTCCCCTGGACCTATAAGTTAAAAATAGCTAATAGCTTTCTTTTCAGTGAGAATTTGCTGGGGAAAAAGCCATTTTATGCCTGGATCTAGAGCTGTCATGGTTACACAGCTGACAGATAGTATCTGGTTTTTTATCTGTTTAGTTGGGGTTTTTTTATTATTTATTTTCTTGAATACATTTCCAAAATTCAGAAAAGAAATAATTATTTTACATGATTTGCTGAAGAGAGTTTAGGGAAAATATAAGAACTTAAAAAAATTATAAATATAATTTGAGGTTTGTTTTGCATCTTCTGTAATAGACATTTAATATCATGAGTAATTAGGCCACATTTTAGTAAAATCATATTATTTAGATTTATTTTCTCCAGAGCTGAAGGATTTTATTGTCACAGTCAGCTGAAGGACTTAGTTGGGAACACTCAGTAGCGACCACTCCTATTAATACTTGCAGGTATGGCTAACTGTAGTTAATGCAGATGCTGTGTGTTCTTCAAAAGGAAGCCCTTAAAATTGTATTTGATTTTCTAGGCATTTTAATTTTGTAAAAGCAAGACAGTTGCAATAAACTGATGCAAGAAATACAGTGGAGGTATTTTTGGAAGTACTTAACAACTGCACAGGATTAAACTAGTAATTTTTACAGATATAAAACTGATACTGAATATTGATCATGGTAGCAAACTTCTAATTTATTACATTTCTCAGAGAAAACACTTCTTATAGATGTATTTCTTGTTTACTTGCTGTCTGAGCAGCACAGTTATGCACTCCATTGAACATCATTGCAACTTTCATTGGAAGAGTGAAGAACCTAATTATTCTGTGTGCTATGAAACTTGGATAAATTAGTGAACTTTATGGGCCTGGACTTCCTGGTTCAGATTACTGGATTGTCAAGTATTCTTGCTATTATTTTCTATTCAGGAAAACAAAGCAGGACGTTAAAGAAATGGACCACCATTAGCTGCCACTGTTACAGATGAGACCTATATTTTCAAGTGAAAAAAAAAGGAAAACAGCTTTTTTTCTCTTTTTTGAAACTTCATTGTCATTGTTTGCAAAAGGGTTTCCATGTGAAAGTTGGGGGCATATTTCTCTTTCTTCTTGATGTACTTTTCACTTTCAGATCTATTAATCTAGGGAGCTGAGATGATGCAAAATGATGAATCTCAATGGATATGGACTTCATAACTCGACAAAATCATGCAGGACCATACTTAAATGGCCATGTGAAAGACATATCTATATTTTATACATTCTGATGTGAATCATTTAAACTGTCTTAAAGATCAAATTTAGTTATTGGTACGCTACAGACTTTTTCACAAGCAAGCATTTGCTTCTACTAACTGCTTATAGAAAAGGCACAGTCTTAATCAATAGTCTAAATGTGTAAATAGATTTATTTGGGGAAGAATGTTGATCTTAATGTTATAAGGAGAAGGCACAATTTGGTTCTGTGGGAAAGTAGCTCTTACTGACCCAGCATGTTAGGACAGGGACAGTGAAAACCTCGTTTCCTTTAAAATTCTATGCTAAGTGGTATTCACTCACAACCTTTTTATTGTACATAGTCACTAAACTTTCTGTATATTTTTGCATACATCTGCTTTTCTGTGCTATTTCTACACAGAAACTTTGGAAACTTTTGACCTCAGAATCTGTGGCATAATTGTAAGAAGAATCGTCCAAATCCCTCATCTAACAAGGGCAGAAGTTCTAAAGAGAAAGAAAGCATACACAAATTAGAAGAAAAATAAATTCACAATCAATGTTTTTGCCACATTTACTTTAAAAATTCCTTAAGGGTTCATTGCCATGGTACAATACAGAAAAAATATCCCACGGAGAAATATGAATGCATTGACATGAGTTTTTTGTACTGTAATTAGTCTATGAATATTTTAATTGTTAAATAATGTAAAATGTTGTACATAATCTATGTTTAATATATACATCAACTTTTCTGTAAATGTATGTATTTATCAATCAAAGCCAAACACTTGGAAAATTAGACACACACGTACATTTTGCAGATATTTATATTAGTTAAAGTCAGGACTGAAATAACTTCTCCTCCTTGAATTGTCATGTGGCGTGTTTAGAATGTAAATTAAAACCAGCCAATTGTGTCTTTCCCTTAGGTTCACAAGAAGGTTAGAAAATAAACTGTCTAAACAGACATGGAGTAAGAATCTTAAACCAGATGGCTCTGTTAGTGACCATGGAAAAAATCTGTTACTGGCAAGACATTAATGTGCAGACTTTTGCAGTTCTTGAACAAAATTGTCCATTGCATTGTTCCAAAGCAGATCTTTTTTGAATTACATTTTACATATAGTTTTAGTCGGAAATGACAAGGGTTTCCCAATATTTATTTGGAGGATACTCTCCCATGTACTTGGAGGAAGAGAACATGGTCAACCTCCTTCAGCAGTGCCGAGCCTTCATTCCTCCATGCTTGTTCCTGACATGGCAGCTGTGACTGTCCAGGCCTGCCTTGGTTTTTCCCTCGGCAATTTCTTGACTATTGGCTAGTGCTTAGATTAATAGAAATTTTATATGACAAAGACTAATATTGGTCAGTGGAACAGAGCAAGGAGTCACAGGGAGAGCCTTGAGTTTCCACAAGAGGTCTATGAGAAAATGGAAAAGATGAAAACACCAAAAATATCCATCTCTACAGTATCTGATTTATTCTGCTATTCTAAAGCCTTCTTTATTCTGCTCTGTTAATTAAATTTTGCATGCTTACAAAAATTCTCAGAAGATACTTCGAAAAAGCACACAAAGTCCTGAAGAAGAGAAATAGCTTATATCCTGAGCTCTTGGGATGAATCACAAGCCAGGGAAGGGGAGAAGTTCCTTGTGATATTAGGGGTTGGCAAACTTGAAAGAAATTAAATCATTGGATTAATGTTGAAAATAACAGAGTAAGGGGTAAAAAACCAGCAAAAAGACAGAATAAAACAACAACAACAAAAAAGGAAATGTTTTCAAGGGCCTTTGATAGACATGAAATTGGAAAGTGAAACCTGCTTCATACTCTGAAACCCTGTAGTGAGAGTAGTCTTCAGAGGGATAGTTCTTAGTGGCTGTATTTGCATCAAAACTATCGCATGTAAACTTCAGAATGTGAAATGGTTGGTGAAACCATACATCACAATTTAATATTCATCTGTACAAAATCCATCTAAGGCAAGCACTTTGTCAGATGCAAAAGTATTTTTTTAATTGTATTTTTCCAATTTATGACAAAAATTACCACATATCATCGAAAAACGCTGTTTAGCAGTTATCTGAGAAAAACCATGATCCAAAAAAAGAAACAAATACAGCTGATGGCCTGAAATAGTGTTAACTAATTTGATTTTATAAATCACATAATAAATAAGATCTATGTTTTACTGTCCTTGAAGAATCTGACCATCATTGCCAAAAAAATCATATAAAGTCTGAGTGTTTCAGTCCTTTATTGGTCTTGTATCACAACGGAGCTAACTGATCTCCAGAGTTCAGAGAACTATTAACAGGTGCTTTTTCTTCTTAAATTAAATGATTTCAGCTTGATTGCTTTTGATCACTGCCACTGACTGATATTACACAAGGGGCAGATATTGCAAAAACAAGGCAAGTCCAGGAGTATCAAATTCTGCTTTCTCTTCCTCTGTTCTTGTGAGGATTTACCCATTTAGAAATATGAGATATTAATAAGCAACACTAGCAAGTCAAGTTATAGAGAGTTTCAGTTCTCACTAAAAAATTACTCTCAAGAATGCATAAGAAAATCATTAACGAAATTACCTATTCACTGCATTTCATTTTAAAGTTCATACAGGTCCCTATGTTAGGGACTTGATCTGCCTTTGCTATCAATGGTAAATGCAGTGTTCTTCCAAAAGGCAATTCTTGTCTCCAAAGTGAAAGAGGATTTTGAAGGAAATTCTTTTAAAACAGAATCTAGTAGCAAGTTTATAATATTTGAATTTTAAAGAATTATTTTTTTCTTGTTTTCCTTATCAGAGCGTCCCTCTTATATCGAAATTCAACCATATCAAACCTTATGTATTTACTCAGTTTTGGCCTGGGTATGACTGTATGCTTAGGTCTGTAGCACCCACAGAAAGAAGGAATTATCTTAATATTATTGAGTGCTATTGTATCAAGTTCTACTGTGGATTATGATCTATTTGATATACAATACAGTACTGTGAGTTGATGAAGCTGCATTAACCAATATGTGTGGACTGGCGAGTGCTGTGTCCTTCTACATCTGGTGCATATTAGATTAGATACTCTATGTTTGGGGAATTTTATCTGAACTGGGTTTAAGAATGGGTCAACGTACTGTTAACGTATACATCTTTCTGACATTTAAACAATTCCTTAATCATTTAGGGTTTTTTTCCTTGATCTTTTAGGTGTTTTTTTTTTCTTCCCTATCTGTGATTGTTTCATCCATGTGATTAGATAATATTTGTTATCAAATGCAGATGATGCATGAGCTGAGGAAAGATACAAGTCAGACACTACACAGGGCAAACAGAGTTTTTTGGTAAGGTAAGATTAAAGTATTCCCCAATAGTGGCAAAGCTGGCTAGACAAGTTAGTAACAGAATGATTATTTTAAATTGCTCTTTACCTTTTTTTTTTCCCCTATGATGCAAAGATGGTTTTCAATGTTGTAATTATAGCAATCACAGGTACAAGCTATCCAGCCAAATTGAGAGGAGCTAGCAACACATTCGCTGTTGCAGTGCATGAGCGGCACCTAGTA
>JANHGN010026457.1:19718-34743 GCA_024605025.1 Megaceryle maxima
ATCTATGAGTTTTGAACAAGAATTGCTAAAACACATTTTAATTAAATAATACAATATATGCCAGTAGATCAAAACAGTTGAATAATAAAAATGAAAGCACAATAAGCAAACACAGAAAGCCTCATAAATAAAATATTCCATTAACCACCCAGAGGTAGAACAGAAAAAATACTACTTCAAAGTTGGACTGGAAATCTCCCACAAAGATTCATGTACAGAGAACATTATTCTAGTACCTCTGCTGACATGGTTTCAGCCATCAAGCTTCCATTGCAGTTGCTCTTGTGGGTCTTAACATAGACCACAGGGAAACATACACATTTTAAGTTGCAAAAATATCTGAAACTTCCTTTCTGAGCTGAACCTTAGTCTCGTACAGAGGAGATTAAAAGAGTTTATAACTCTGGAGTTTTTCTTTACACAGGATGGACTATGAGGGCACATTAGTACTTCTCTGAATACATTATTAAAGTGATTTTAGAACAAGTTGATAAAATGTATTATAGCAATTGTTTGAGCCCAGAGGGTATCTAAGAGTTTCGTCACTGGCTATTAAAATATTTAGTAGCTTAACCACTAGTTCAGGAAATCTCTAAAATATAGGTGGAAGCTGGAAAGGTGTCCTGAAGAAGTACGTAGAGGGCGTAACTGTTGTATGTGTATCCTGACTTACACTCCTTCTCATGGTATCTCTTAATAGTTATTCTGAAAGAACAGACACAGGTCTATATGGACCTGTGATCTTATGCAGCACACCTGTCTTTCAGCAGTGTAGTATTTTCATACCATTACTTATCCTTCCATAACTGTATCTGTAAATAATAAAGAATTAAAACTTTTTTTTTAAATTAGGATTGCTGATTAGTCATATTCTTGAATCTCTATCCAGAGTGCTTGATAATTAGATCCTGAATGAATTCATCAGTAGGTTATTAAACCAAGCTGCTTAAAATTTATGTGCTCTATTCTTCTTTCTGCACTTCTCCCTCTACACTTTCCATGCTTTGCTGCACAGCATCTTAACTCAAATGAGAGACTTGGGAAGACTGTCATGCCCTACCTAGCCTTCTGTGTAGTCTATTGGTTTAGATACTTTTTTCAAAGGCTGATGAAGTAATTAAAAAGCCCATAAAACCCAACAAAACCTCATGAAGTATTCTGACTACTCAAGAGATAATTATGATGCCAAGAACTTCCAAAACTAAAATGGATGGCTTTCAAAATGTCAAGTTTTCCAGTGCATTATTCATTTATTATATTTGGTCTCCAAGAGAATAAAGTGAGCTTCTATGATGAATTAAATGAGGTAAGTGTGGTGTAGATGTAGTTTCATGTTCTTATCTGTTATGTGACATATTACACAAAGCAGAAGATGGATAAATTGTGAGTCATCATAGCCCAAGGCTGTATAAATAGAAAAGCTATGCTTTCAATGGAATAACTTTTCAAAAGGTGTACAAAGGAGACACAGGAAGATTGTGTTTGAACACAGTGACAGAGAAGATACAGACTGACAGAACTCAGAAAAGGCAAAGCCTGATTTCTGAATTAGACCACTCTCTCAATGTCAAAGAATTAATCCCATTTTAGTGGTATATTTGCTGCTATTTTACTATTATCAGAATAAAATCTTTGCTGAAATAAAGAGGAAAAAATATCTTTAAGTGTATTTCTTAAAGTGAACTCTGCTGATCATAAATATGTAATGGATTTATGTCCTTGCATATAATACATTCAGAACTGTAAGAAGGCTAGTCTTCTGGGTAGCTATAACTTGGAATGTTATTGCCTGTAAAAGAAATGAAATTATTCTGAAGGGAGGTATGTCATATGCTAGTATAAGGAGTAAAGTCATTGAAGACTTAGGGCCTTCCTAATGAAGGAGTAAATCCTGGTGTGACAATCCATAACTTCATATAATTGCCTATTGTCACTGTAATCAACACATTTTTTAATAAATGCTTTTCTACTCAGTACTGTTTATATTTATTAGAGATATACAAAATACATCAAAGGGCTTAGGATCTTTAAGGCATTTAATTGCTGAATCTCCTACAGGCTTGGTTATAAGACATATGGTGTTGCTCTTCTTAATGAAGACAAGAGCAGACCTTGATAGACCCAGCCACAATATTTCATCTTCTTAAATATGTTTAATTTTGAAAATTTAGATCCCTTGGTATTGTGAAATGCCTCTCTAAACTTATGTTGCTAAATTAATGCTAAAACATTTTTTTGATTATCAAGTTTCCTTTCCACAAACATTTACACTTGACTAATGGTGCCTTAGGATAAGCAGTGAGCGTGATGCTTTGTTTTGGTGTGCTTTTTGGTATAATGCTAAAGGTTATCTCTGTTTAGACCTCATATTTGAGCACTATGAGTAGTTCTGGACTGGGGAATCTCTGGACTGAAAGATATAATTTTAACCTTTTTAAATACAAGAAAATATAGTTTAGTCTTTTTCTGGAAATCAGTTTCAAAATTATTAGTAGAATCAAGAATACAATTGATGAATTGTCATTCTTGAGTGTTAACCTGTATCACGCTGACATTTTCACATGATACAAGTCTGAAGACATGTCAAAACCATTTGGCATTAGCTGCTGAAATTTTTGAGTCAGGTGTAGATATTTTAAAGAAGAAAATGACAGAGTTTATTAAAAAATGAGATGGATTTGATAGATAAGGATGTTTGGCCTTTTGCATTGCATTCCTCAAAGTTCTCTTTGAAGCAACTGTTTCCTTACTGTCTGCTAGACATATCCTGTGAAATGAAAATAGGTATGACAAGTGAGAAACCTCACATAGTCCTGCCATAAGTCTTGGAGACTATTATCCTGAAGTTTCTTTGTTTCAGTTCTTTCTTTTAACCTTCAAAGGTTTATACAGCAGTTCTAAACACTTCACACAGAAATAGGATGACTACAATACATATAATGGCTTCCATTTCCTGTGGATCATCTCGGGGTTATCCAAGTCTTCTGCCATCACAAGCAGTAAAATATAGCTTTCTCTTCTTTTACATATGAGTCACAAATGTGGCCACTAGAAAAACAGATATAATACCTTACATATGTATGGGATCTTTCACCTAAGGATCTGTTACACTCTGAAGTAACATGGGAATGGAATACTTGGGTCAGTAATCTAACATTTTTCACAATGTTGAAAAAGGTTGTCTATTTTCTATTCCCTCCTATGTTTGTAATTTGTATAGTTAATTAGTTGACTAAGTCTCCAAGTCCCCCAGTTAATTCTTGTAAATGAACTACTTTATTAGCAGCTGAATGTAATTTTGCACATTTTTTTCATGGAGCTGAATCATTTGCTTGTCAGCTGTCAAACACAGGTGGCATGTACTGAGAAACATCTTTCTTACTATCACTAGTTACATTTCCTGGGCAATGCCAGATGTGTACAGCATATAACACACTTCCAGGTTAGTGGTGATGCAATATGAAAATGTTAGCTTATTGCAAATAGCTATTAAAACCAAAAATGTTATTGTACAAATAATTCTAATTATTATATTTTACAAAGTGGTTATATATTGATTTTTTTTTTTTTTTCTTTAAAAAGGCAACTAGCATTTTCTAAGTACTAGGAGGTCAAAGGAGCTGTACAATTTTAGTATGATCTGGAATCCATTGAATAATGTCTGAGTTCACTAATGAAAGCTTATGAACATTATTATCTCTAAGTGCAACCACATGTTTGAAATGGGTACTTAGTGTGTTTTAAATATGAAGATCTCTTTTAGGTTTGCAATATCTCAAGCATAAAATCATCTAGAGACATCATTTGAAAGGGATTTGAAAATATCTGGTACTCTAGCAATGACACGATTGTAACTGTTCTCATTTTGCCAAAAAACCTCTATGCTTTCAAAGCCTTTTCCCATCCCGTGTGTGCTGAAAATATCAATGGCATGGGCAAATACTGTACTGTTAAAACTGGCTCATGTGGATAAAGTTTAGGTAAACACTTACAAAAAGAGTATAATTCAAGTATCAGAATTTAAATATTTTCAAATTTTGGACTAATCCTCAAAGTAACTTTGCAGTCTATTAAATGAATAACATTGAGATATTGCTATTAAAACAGGCTGAGCACCATACTGGCTTTTGATTTTTCTTGACTTCACACTTAGGTAATAAGAATATCTAGCAGGTAAGTTCTTCTGTCTAAGTGCAGTAAATGCCTTTGAAAAAAGTTACAAAAATCATTTTTTACACATATTTTAAACACTTATGCTTAAAAAGAATTTCCAAACCATTTCAGTATGCAGTTGGACACTCACATTACCTTCACAGAAATATTAAAACAGTTTATAAAGGAGACCTTCTGAAACCTTGTAAACCTAAGGCAGAGCACTGGGAAAATGTGAGAAAACATTATTGAATCTCATTCTGCCAGTAAAAGATTTTCCTTAAAAGATTATTATTTTGTTATGAACACTTCTACTAAGTTTCCATAGTACTGGATGCCCCATTCAACTTAGGTACTTTGATTCACATCTGGTTATAAGAACACGGGTCATTTTCTGACTAAAATTGATTATGACTTGATCTAAACACTCATCCAAGAGGAACAGACCTAAATAAGGCTAAGTCTAAACAGACACCTGATTCTCCTTTGAACCCTCTGAAGTTCCTTAATTTGACTTATAGCTATGTAGCAAGTCTCCATATCGTGCAGAAATGGAACTCCATAGTTGAAAGTCTGCCATGTAGATGTAATAAGTAGCCACAACCCTAATCAAGAGCCAAAATGCTCTGTTTTCATACTGTGCGCATTTAAAGTCAGTGTTTGAATCCAAACTTTTGGACAAAACTACATATTCTGCTAGTGCTTACTTTCCTCACCACCTTTGTAAAACATCCAAGGAATGGCTGCATACTTCAGAATGTAGTTACAGTGCCTTTAGGCTGAGGAAGGAAGCAGTTCTGCTGCTCTGACTACATTATTCTACTTACTCTATCTTATACCTACTTACACTATCCCCTCCCTTCTGCTGTTATAAGCATTTATAAAACCATATAATGGACTAGATCTGGGGAAATAACCTGAATTTAAACTATCTTGATTAATAAAAACCAACCAACCAACAAAAAAAAAGTCATTCAGAAAGGAAGTTTGTGCTAGTACATGACAGACAGGAGTAAGAATTACATCGGTTGTTTGACCTTAATGCTTATGTCAGTTTAAAGAGATGTGAAAACCTTGTTTTAAATATAGTTTCATTAAGTGGTGAGAAAACTAAAGGTGTCATTAGGCCAAGAGTTTGTTTCTTCTTTCATAGGTGAGACAACACTCCTGACTCAAGATCATGACGCATAACAATAAGCTCAAAAATTAGTGTAGGTATTACAAAGCCACCTGTTGTTTGGACAGGCTTACCATGAGAAAAACAAAAAAACCCCCACCCAAACCATTACTTTTAAGCCTAATTGATTCAAGCTGCAGCTCTGCATCATGAAGCAGCACAAATGAGCTGATGAACCGTAGCAAGGATGATTTCTTATACTGAATCTTCTGCCCAGAGTGAGAGTGCATGAAGCTGTCCAAGTCTTTGAACACAAAAAAGGAGAAAGATTTTAAAGATTTTTAAAGATTGTCTTCAGATCAGACTTTTCAGTTTCAAGCAAAAGGTTCATATAAAAATAACAGACAGTTTTCTTCCCTACTGGCAGCTGAGTGTAACATTTCCTGAGTGTAACAGGCCAAATCCCAAGCTCTAGTGCCTTTAGGCTTTCTCCTCAGGTAATGCAACATATACATTGCCTTTTTCTTAGGGTTTTTCACGCATTATTCATAAATTACTGATAAATACAAATATCAGAAAGTATGGATCTGTAGTCATGTGAAAATATAAATTATAGACCTTTTGAAATAGGTTTGGTCAGGATCTCTGTTGGAGGTACACTGTGCTTATCTTTTTGTTCTGTGGCAAAACTTGTGGATGGTTCTGAAGGTATCTTAATGGTCTGAAAGAAGGTACAGATGAACCTTGTCTCCCTAAGAAAAGCAGCTGTGATGTCACCAATATTTTCAAAGGCTACATTTGTAGGTCCCTTCACTGAAGACCTATTTTAACATCTAGGATGTCCCTAGCAGCATTCCATAGCTGTGCTGATGCCAAAGTTGGAAGGCTTCAGTTAAGTTGTCATCACTATTGCTTCTTCTGAGAGTTGGCTTAGCCAAGTACAGCATCCATGCTATTATACCTTCAGGAATATTTTAGCACAGCCTAATGAAACACATCATTGCTCTAAGAATATATTATCTTCTCTGGGCTGGAAGTTGCATACAGAAGAGCCTGGCCACATTATTACCAACATATGTATATCAGTGTAATGGTTTATTTGGATCCACCTTGAAAATATTATCCTGCAGAAGAAAGTATACAGATGCTGTGGAAACAGTAGTGTTATGCTTACCTGGAGGTATTTGGTGGATCATATATTGCTGTATGACTTTAACAACAGGATTCTGTTCCTCAGATCCTGCTCTGTCCTTTTAGGGCCTAAGCCAAAGTCCATTAAAGCCCCTAGAAATAGTGTCATTAACCAAAAGCATACTGTGGATCAAGTCCTTATCCAAAATTTGTGCAAGATTCAGTATTTTACTAATAGAAACACATAGTTGATTAGCCTGCATTTTTATCCTATTTTTCATATAACTTATGCAGCAAGTACTGCAAAGTTTAGTAAAAAGCCTACTACATTTCAGTTTTCAGTTGCTCATAATGCTATGGCTAAACATCACCTAGATAAAATATAGTTAAAATTCTTCCTTTGCAACTCAGTTAAAAAAAAATAAATTATGTGTCACTAACAGGACATAACAGCAATTGTCAATTATTTTTCTTGATTAATTTTGACAGCTTCTGTTATGTAGCCCTTTTTATCTATTACTTATATACCATATATTGTCTGGCACATATTTAGCTATACAGCTACAAATCACAACACATTTGTAGTAACAAGACTCATTAAAATAGAATTACATACTGTTGTATCTCCTCTAGTCTCAAAATAAGTATCTTGGAGGTTCACAGAAGAGAAAAAATGTTCCATAGAAGTAGACTAAGTAATTCAACAGAACTTTTGAACATCAACAAGTATATCTTAGTGACTGAATAAGAAACTTTGTGGTGTGTTACTAATATGACATATGGATATCATAGTGCCTTATGGATAGTCTAAGAGGCATAGTCACAGATTTCAGGTATGCCACATGGACTTTGCTTCTTAGAAACTTTTGGTGGAGAAGGGCAAAATGCTAATAACTTTTCTGCAAGAATTACAGGTTCAGGTCAACATTTTACCATACTTTCTCGATTGTTTCTACAATAATAAAAATCTTTGAAGAAAATGTCAGAATAATGTATATCATTATCTTCAATGCTTTTTCAATTTAAAGTAACTTTATACTGTAAATTTCATTTCAGCTTTATATATAAATGTTGTGGGTTTTTTAGATTGAATGTTTCCCACTTAGTGAGACACCAGTTATGGATACAGATGTAACTCATAGCACATAGGTGATCTATAACAAGTCAAATCTCATTTGCAACTTAGTTTGTAGGAGTGTGAACACTTATGTGCTCATTTTGCATAATTGAAATAGAAGGGGCATGTGAGTTGAAGGAATTGTGATAGTTCTGCTTTCTATTTATCATTTTCATATGTAAATGGTACCTGAAGCCTGAAAATATGAAATAAGGAAGTGCAAATACATAGCTACCCAGAAAGCTTCTACTGTTAATAGGAAAGGTAGTCTAGGACCTGGTTTATCATGAGGCCTTAGATATAGACCATACATGGTAGTACAAGCATCTTTCTTGATATTTGAAAGGTATAAAATATGTTCTATCTACCTCTTTCCCGCCTTTCTAAATTAAGTTTCTGTCGTGAATTCCTGTAAGACTGCAACATAACCCGATTACTACAGAGCACTTTTTTATGTTTGGATTTTTCTAAGTAGACAGAAAGTCCTTGAGACTGGAATTTTCCACTTTTCTGAAAAAAAGTGAAAATAGTCGGAATTTATGAAAGAACAGTTCAGCCATGACAAGGCTGCCTGAATTATGCATTTACAATATTTGTATCATTTACTGTTTCACTTGCTTCTGCTCAACAAATATTGAGGCCTGACAAAATGTCTAAGAGCTTCAGAGCTCAGCTGGTATGAGATGTCTGCTATCATTATTGAAAACAAAGATTTCTGAATGTATTTTATTTTTTATTATTATTATTTTTTATTAACAAAGTGGCTTACTGTATATGTCAACATGGTTTCTTTCTGTAGTCATTTACTGCTTTGCAATATTACTTGGGTCTTAAAGCAAATGTCAGAAAATGTAAGATAAGTAGCTGTCCAGTGTTCACTGTATTGCAGTAAGTTTTTATGTTTTAGTTTTTTAGTACAAACCACAAGATAGAGATAATTTACTTTTGTGAAAAGGAAAGCCTTTTAAACAGTGTAGGAAGAATAATTCCTACACAGTTCTTTCCTTTTTATTTTTTAATTTTAATATTACTGCAACAAATTGAGCTGATTATGTTATTTAAAGAAAAATGAACATTCTCCACCATTTCAGGTTTGTTTTGAGCATATATAACCTAGAGGCTTTTCTAAGTTTCAGAGGGCTTTAGTGAATCAGAATGAATACAACAGGATCTATGAAGAAATATTCTTAACGAACGCCACCACAAAAAGAAAAAACAGAAGATAAAATGCTATAATGTAATATCTACAAAACCACTGGCATAGAATGAATGATTGAGACTACCTCTACAATACACTGGAACTTTTTCCACAGTAATTGAAGCATATTTGTGGAGCTAGCCATGGGACTCTTAATCCAAATAGAGGAACCAAACATAAAGCAATTTAGAGTATGTCGAAGTAGAGGTGCTGTTATATCCTAAAAATCTAATTATCTGCATGAAGGTGAGAGTTCTGCATGATTATGCAAATGTATGCTTGAGATATGCACTACTACATAGGTGTGAATCGTAGGTGGGTGCATATCTGTAGCAATGCATGAGTTCCTCCAAATGTATGAGAATACCTTCAGGAGTTACACATAGTTGTTTGTAATATGAGACTACATAAAGTTTTCTGTGCTGAGAGGTACCTGAGTTAAAGACTCTAAAATTAATATACTAGGATGTTCATAGACTGTTGACTCAAATGATGGTATTTTTTTTAGGTGAGTAGGGATGTGGGTTGAATGTTTGCAGTAGTGAGAGGTCTTTTGATCTCCCCTTCACAGAATCCCAGAACACTTGAGGTTGTATGTGACCTCTGGATGTGATCTGGTCCAACTTCCTGCTTAAGTACTCACGTAGAGCCAGTTTCCTAGAACCATGGCAAGACAGCTTTTGAATATCTCCAAGGGGGGGAGATTCCATAACCACTCTGGGCAGCCTGTGCCATTGGTCAGTCACCCTCACAGGAAAAAAAAAAGTGTTTCCTCATGTTCAGATGGAATCATCTATGTTTCAGTTTGCACCCATTGCCTCTTGTCCTGTCACTGACCACTACTGAAAACAGCCTGGCTGTCTTCTTTACATCCTCCTTTCAGAGATTTCTCATTTCTAGGCTGAACAGTCCATTTTCTCTCAGTCTTTCTTGATAGGAGAGATGCTCCAGTCCCTTAATAATCTTAGTGTTTCTTCATTGCACTGTCTCCACTGTCTGTCATGTGTTGAGGAATCCAGAACTTGGCACAATATACTCCAGATGCAGTCTCATCAGTGTTGAATAGAGGGGAAGGATCACCTCACTTGACCTGCTGGTAACCCCTCTCCTAGTGGAGCCGAGGACACCATTAGCCACCTTTACCATAAGAACACATTGCTGGCTCATGCTGAACTTGGGACCACTGTGACTTTCAGGTCCTTTTTGGTAAAGCTGATTTCCAGCTGGATGGCCCCAGAATATATTTTTTTCATGGGGCCGTTCCTCCCTAGGTGCATGACTTTGCAGTTCTTATTGAACTGCATGAGGTTTCTGTCAGCCCATTTCTCCAGCTTAAGATCTCTCTGGATGGCAGCACACCAGTTTTATGTCATCAGCAAACTTCCTGAGGGTACACTTTTCCCCATCATCTGGATCATTAATGAAGATATTGAAGAAGACTGGGCCCAGTAGTGACTCCTGGGTTAAATAACTAGATACTAGCCTCCAAATAGACCTTATGACACTGATACCCCTGTCTGGAACTGACCACTTGGCCAGTTTTCAATCCACCTTACTGCTCATCTATTCCATACATCAACAGATTCTCTATGAGGAGCTCATGAGACACAGTATGATATCCTCACTGAAGTGAAGGTAGACAATATCCACTGTTCTCCCCACATCTATCAAGCCACTCATTTCAGCACAAAAGGTTGTCATTGTCAAGTTAAGTATGACTTTTGCTTTGTGACCCATGCTGACTACTCCTGATCACTTTCTTGCCCTTCATGTGCCTAGAAAGGGTGTCCAGGATTCCAGTTCCATCACCTTCCCAGTGATCAAGGTGAGTAGTAGCTGATCGAGTAGCTAACTTGTCTGTATTTTCAAAGGTCCTTCTTCCTGCCCTTTTTTGAAGGTAGGAGTAACCATTGCTTTAAACATATTTGAAGAGTAAGTTGCTTTAAAAGGGAAAAAGGAATGGAAGGCTATAACTAACAACAGGGTCTATCAGCTGCTTGAAAAAGACAGCTAAGCAGGGGTGAATACAGGATTCAGATGTTTAAATTTAGCTATCTAGTGACATTTTAGATGTATTAGGTCCTTGTGTCTGATATTTAGCAGCTTCTTCAAAGGATGTGGGTCATATGTTATATAAGCTAGTCCCATGCAATTATACCAGGGTCAAAAATGGCATGAAATCCCTACAGTTAGGCATCTGAAACACTCTCCAGATGTCTACCAAGTTATTATATTTCTGAGTTTCCCAGAAGATGCGAAATTTCACTGCTTTACAGACTGGACTACATGCACAGCTTGTAAAAATGAACATATGATATGACATTTTCTTTTATGATTTTTCTTCCATGAAACTGCTTTTCTTTGTCAGTCACATAGGAGTTTTTTCTCTGAATGATATGAAGTGTTTATATTGTTATCAGAGTATGAATCTTTGCAGTTTCTAAAAATTACGGCGAAGGTATTTTACCTTCAATGCCTATTTTTACTTTTTCAGTACTGTATTATGGTACAAAGTTTATTTATTAATTCCAATGATATTTCATTTGGATAATCCCATCTGTTTTGTCTCATCTTGCCCATTATATTCTTTGAATTTCTCCATCAATTCTGCAGTGCCAATTTTGCTGACTAATAAATATGTCAATTTGCCATGAGACTTCCTGCTTTTGCTATTATAGATAGAATTTTCAACATTGCGTGATGTTATTAAAATCTTCACAGATAGCTCTTCATTGATGTTCACTATAAATTAGGCTTAAAATGATAATATGCTGCCGTTCTAGGTTTTAAAACTTTAAATTGCCTCATTAATTGTATTGTGTGTTGAATTTATAGCAATTTTTTGAATTTAGAAAATTGCTTAATCAAAAAACTTAAAATCTGCATGCAGAAAAGAAGAAATGTATCCTAGCTTATTTCAAGTTACCATTCTGCAAGTGTGCTGATTCATCTGAAGTTTCTTTATGTGTTTTCTTAGCTTTTACTTTGTACATCTCTTGTGCTTATATAAAGAGCAGGACATAGAAACAAGAATGTTAAATGGACAAAATCAGTAATGCCATCAATTTGTAATCAACAAATTAGAGCTCAGCACTTAATGAAAGTGAGAGAGAGAAGCAGGCCATACTGAAACACATCAAGGTTGTGCTCTTACAGCTCTGACAAGTGGCACCAGCTAGGACTCCCATCAATCAGATATTCTCAGCAGAAACTGCAAATACTGAATTAATTTTGTGAAGTGATCACTATTCACCAGACAGCAGAATGAAATTGTCTCATTTATTTCTGAACTTCACCTCACCTAATCTTTGAAACTAAAGGTGTTTCTGTTGTTGGTAACACTTGTCATTGTACTCTGCTAATGCCCAGCTGTAGCAGATTCATTAGTAGTGAATACTCTGCAAATACCCTGCTAGAAATTACCCTTTCCCAAAGTAGCCTGCAGACTAATTTGAAATTAATTCAATCAGTGCATATGACAAATGAAGGAGGAGAAGATATCTTGAATCTTACTATGAAGTGAATTAATACATTATTCAAAGCAAGTGAATGGTAAAAGTCACTTTAATCTATAAATTTGTGAATAATAGTTATTGAAAGAAAACGTATAATGGGGACAGAAAAAATTATGCAAACTAAGCTCATAATGAATTGAAAAAAACCCAACCTTTGGATTAGAAGCTTCCAGGTTGCTTGCTGAGGTTGCAGAAAGCACTACAAACTCACTGTAAGTGGTTTTAAGATGAGAAAAAAATGTCTATAAAATGAATGATCTGTGACTTGATTTGATAACTTTGTGGACACTGCTTCTTCAGAGAGCATTCTATTTAGATTTTGCTTTTTCACTTCTTTCTGAAATGTTTCTACATAGTAATTTAAACTGTTTTGGAAGCTGAGGAGCTGCCGTTCAGTGGTTGGGTCTGTACTATGTAAGAATTACAATGGTCTGACACTCTGGGAATTTGAGGGTAAGCATTATGTTTTCATATCTCCTATTTTTTGACATTCAGCATAGCTCAGCTCTGAACAGATAAACTGAATAGACCATTTTTAACCATAAAATCATATAATCATAGAATGTTTTGAAAGGGATGTTTAAAGGTCATCTAATCCAACCCCTATGGATAGGTAAATATACATAGTATGTACTTAGCAGGGCTCATTGATAGAGCTTTAAACTAGTTTTGATGGGGGAAGGGGATACAATTGGGCCTGCTATGAGTAAGCCCAAGGGAAGCATGCCATGGCCTACAGGATGGTGTGCTAGCAATGTGCTATGAATGTTCGGAACTTAAGTATAGTGATGATGAGGTTGAGAGTGTTTGGATCAGGTTAAGGGGCAAGGCCAGTAAAGCTGATATTGCTGTGGGTCTCCGCTATAGACCTCCCAACCAAAGTAGTGAGGTAGCTGAAATATTCTATAAGCACTTAGGAGAAATCTCGAGGTCACTTGCTGTTGTTCTTATGGGGGACTTCAACTTCCCAGGAATGCTGGAAATACAACACACAGAGAGAGAACAATCCGGGAGGTTCCTAGAATATGTAGGGGATAACTTCCTCACACAGTTAGTAAGTGAACTGACCAGGGAAGGTGTCCTGATGGACCTCTTGTTTGTAAAGAGGGAAGGACTGGTGGAGGATATGGCAGTTGGAGGCCATCTAGGGAATAGTGAACATGAAATTATTAAGTTCTTGGTTCTTAGAGATGGGGGGGGGGGGGGCGGGAGGAGGGGAGCAGTACTGACATTTTGGACTTTCAAAGGGCAGACTTTGACTTGTTTCAGAGGTCACTTGATAGAATCCCTTGGCAGTCAGTCTTGAAAGATGTAGGAGTCCAGGAAGGCTGGACATTTTTTAAGAAGGTAATCTTAAAGGCACAGGAGCAGGATATCATTCCCACGTGCCGTAAAACAAGTTGGCGGCAAAGAAGACTGGCCTGGCTGAATAGGGAGGTTTGGCTCAAGATCAAAGGAAAAAGGAGGGTCTATGGCCTCTTGAAGAAAGGGCAGATGACTCATAATGAGTAGAAGAATGTTGTTAGGTCATGCAGAGAAATAACTAGAAGGTCAAAAGCTCAACTAGAGGTTAATCTGGCTTTAGAGGTAAAAAGCATCAAGAAAAATTTCTATAAATATGTTAACAATAAGATAAAGGCCAGGGAGGGCCTCCATCCCCTACTAGATTCAGAAGGAAATATGGTAATAAAAGACGAGGAGAAGGCTGAGGTGCTTAATGCCTTCTTTGCCTCAGTCTTTAGTAAGGGAACACTTACATCGGGGAAAGTCACTCCCCAAAGCCAAGAGACAGGGGCGAGGAACACATCTCCCCTACAATTCAGGAGGATATGGTCCATGACCTGCTGCTCAACATCACTGTGCATAAATCTATGGGGCTGAATGGGTTACATCCTAGAGTATTGAGAGAACTGGCAGGGGTGCTCAACAGGTCACTATCCATCATTTATCAGCAGTCCTGCCTGACTGAGGAGGTGCCAACAGATTGGAGGTTAGACAATATAACACTCATATATAAGAAGGGATGAAAGGATGATCCAGGGAACTACAGGTCTGTCAGTTTGACTTCAGTACCAGGGAAGCTGATGGAGCTTATCATCCTGGGTTCCATTATGCAGCACAGGTGATCAGGCCCAGTCATCATGGGCTTATGAAGAGCACGTCCTGTTTAACAAACCTGATCTCCTTCCATGACAGGGTGACCGGCTTGTTGAATGAAGGTAAGGCTGTGGATGTTGTTTATCTTGATGTTAGTAAAGCATTTGACAGTGTTTCCCACAGCGTTCTATTAGGAAAATTGACTGCTCTTGGTTTGGATGGGCATATGCTTTCCTGGGTGAAAAGCTGGTTAGATGGACAAGTCCAAAGAGTTATAGTCAATGGAGTTAAATCCAGCTGGTGGCCAGTCATGAGTGGTGTCTCCCAGGGCTCAATACTGGGACCACTCCTGTTTAACATCTTCATCAATGATTTGGTTAAGAGGATAAAGTACACCTTTAGTAAGTTTGCAGATGACACCAAGCTGGGTGGAAGTTTTGATTTGCTTGAGGGTAGGGAAGCTCTATAGAGGGATCTAGATAGGCTGGATTGCTGGGCCAAGGCCAATTCCATGAGTTTCCATAAGGCCAAATGCTGGGTCCTGCACTTTGGCCACAACAACCCCCAGCAGTGCTACAGACTTGGGGAGGAGTGGCTGGAGAGCTGCCAAAGACCTGGGGGTGTTGATTGACAGCCAGCTGAACATGAGCCAGCAATGTGCCCAGGTGACCAAGAAGGCCAACAGCATCCTGGCCTGT
>JANHGN010026457.1:34843-45202 GCA_024605025.1 Megaceryle maxima
GGAGATGTTTAAGAGCTGGGTAGACGTTGAGCTTAGGGACATGGTTTAGTGGTTTTGATAGGGCTAGGAATAAGGTTCGACTTGATGATCTTGAAGGTCTCTTCCAGATGAAACAATTCTATGATTCTATAGTTCATATTAACCAGTTAAAATGAAAATGCAGAAGTGGCTGATGCTGCTCTGCTGTTGCCTGTCAGTAAAAGCCTTAAGTTTGGTTTGTCATATCAGATGTGAGGTAAAAATGTAATGGTAATGTGGATGTTTCTACAGGTCATGAATCTTGTACTAATATAAAAGGAAAAAAATAAACCAGAATTACTTCTTGCAGTTTCCTCCAAACTCTTTCTTCTTTCTACTCTCTACCTTAAAATTTCCTGTAAAAATTGAGTTCAGATTACAGCATTTCAATTCTCCTCGGGCTAAGATGTCTTCCTAGCTCTTCAGTAAATAACTTTGTAGGAACAGATAGCAGCTGGAAGAGTGGTTAGGAGTTGTCTTAATCACCAGACAGAAATCCATCTTTTCCAGCTTCGTTGCTTGGGGTAACTGGGAGCTTTTTTATTTCCATTAAATTTGCATGACTTCCTACTGCATTCTCCAAGCGCTTTCCTCTTGCATCCTGTGCTTTTGCTTTCCTCCAAATTTTCATGTAGGTTGACAAGGTACAATCCTAAAAATTTGACTAGATTGGTTGTATTCTTTTAGCTTATAAGTTCAGCCATATTGAGGCAGTGCAGAGAAACTTTAAAAAATCAGAATATTCCTAATGATGGAGAAACAGCATTATAAAGATTTTGTAAGCTGAGTTAAGAGCAAAATGGAAAATAACACCCTACAAAATATAGCTGAAGAAAATCAATGAGTTTTCCTAGGGAAAGATTTGAGACGTGTTTCATTCCCCTACACAGTCCTTCCTTCTCACTACTTGTAGAAAGGGTAAGGAAGGGCACAGAGAACACTACTCAGACTGATAGTATATACAGGAAGTAATAGAGTTCCTGATACCCCATTGTTTTACCACAAGTTGAAGTCAGTCTGGTATTTGGTTCAATAATTCTTTTTATAAACACTGGGGCAGCCAGCCAACCACAGAGGTAAGCCAGTCCATAGTCAGAGCTTGGCAGGGCATCACGGTACAGGAACTGGCACTCTTGAGTATTTAGTTTGGCTAACTCATGCACCCCTAGATGAAGGGGGAAGGATTTCTCTCTCCCTTCTGCTCCAGGATAATTTACATGCTATTGTTCCTTTCAAGGCTCATATGTACTAAAGACATGTTCAGTGTAATTTGTTGGTAAATGAGCTTTGCAGTATGGCACATATCCCACTCTTCTGATGCTTATTTCCAAACTAAATTGTTTTGTTTTGCACAACCTATTGTTTCCTTCTTTTAATTTATCTTCAAAACAAATAAACGCATTTAGAAAAATGGTATTTTTTAACAGAAAACTAATTAAGCTCATATGTGCTTTAGGGCTTACAGGATAGCATACACCCTGCTGTATGTCTACAGATGGCTCTCATTTGGATTTGCATAGAGCATACTGAATTTGGACATTGTATGCTCTCTGTTAGTGGCTTAGTGGCTTAGTGGCTCAAAATACTTGTCTTTTGTTCTGGCACTGGCTATAGCAGTTATGATGGTCATCATGTTGGAAAGATCCATGAGAAAGGAGCAGAATAACTCTAAATTTACCAAAAAATGTATGGGCAAAGATTGTAACTAGATTATCTTGTCTTCCCTCTCCATGGCAAAACAAGGAGGTGAGACATCTTCATGTGTGTATATGTTATCTGTGTACAGAGACATCCACAATGGATTCAGGATGATTGCTCAGAATTAATGCCACCTTACACAGAAAAGGTTTGAAGGTGCTGCAAAAGCTAACACTACCTCACTATCACTATACTGCACATCACACCTCTTCAGAAGGTGGCAAACATGCCATTCTAATTTACATTTCTGCCCTATTCAGGTTTCTGCTGTAGCTCAGTCCTCTCTTATTATACAAACCAAGGCTAGAAGTGACAACCGTGAACATTGGCATAGCTCAGAGAGGGGGAGCGAAGCATGAAAGATAATCAAAATAACTCTCACATTTAGAGTACAAAATTTTTATATGGCACAGAGTTTACTTGTTGGAAAATGCTGTAAACTGGAGACTGAATTCAGGCATAGATTCAGCATCTATGTTTTATATATTTGTTTTAAATCAGCAGAAAGAGTAAAAGAGAAGTTTTTCTAATAAACAAAATTTTTTTTTTACATTAAAATATTTTACTTTGGAGGTATAGAAGCATTTACGTAACATTCAAAAATTTAAATACTTGGTATTTTAATTTTGATTGACATTTATTTCAGACTTACATGTTTATATTAGAAAAGAAGGCAAGAGGCTTAAAGATCCCTAAAATTATCAAAGAACACCCTGAAAATAAGTGTTTTCTGTATTTGTTTTGTTAACACCTTGAAAATGTCCATTTCAGTCTTCCTCCCCTCCTTTCTGATGATTTCTTGGTTTTAGTAAAAAAAAACCCAGTCCACTTTCACAAATAACTTTACTGAATTGATAACAGGACTGAAATATCAGCAGCATTATAAAGAATTAATCTAGTATATCAATACAGAAAACTTTTTTTCATCACAGAACTACCAAACAATTCATTAATTTTTATGGAACAATGTTAAGAGCAGATTATCTTCACCATTTTTGACTCAAATACAGTAGAAAACTATTGCTGTCAGGTCCAGCTAAACAGACCACCTGATGACACCACTTGCTATTTCACAGCAAGGGTAGTAATACTGTGCTCCTCAGCAGCCCTGTACTTCTGCTTTTCCTTCCTGCTGATTTCATCCCATGCTTGCTAGAATTTTATTTATTGCAATCATGCAAATGCATCCTCTTCTTTAAAAAGTCATAGTAAATAATACCTGCTTGCAGTGCTGTCGAGATGTTAGGAATATGCAATTTGTTATGATTAATATAAAAAACCAAAATATGCTCAGGTATTTGCAGTACAAGATAAACTACCTGCTACATATGTGCAAAACAGTCCTAGAAAATCACAAAATTCATACATCTTTCAAATTTGTCAGAGTTACACTGTGATAAATAAACTTTTTTTTATGGGGGAAGCAGTCCTCTGATGGATGCCTCTTTTGACAAAAATTCTACATGGTAGATTATGTCTTGGGAATACTTCCCCAGAGAAATCTTCATGTTTTCCTTAGCCCACAGTGAAACTTCAATAATTGCAAAATGTGATTTTTTTTCCCCTGCTCAGTTTTCACTGAGGATAGTCTTCCCAGTGATAGACTGTTGCTTGCCTTTCTCCATATCAAAGGTCTACTTGTAGGTAGTTTCACAAAGATCACAAACCTCCAGCAGCTACCTTCTGTTAAGACATCTAGGAGAGGCCTTCACTCCTCTTCTTCACAGCCCCAACTTGCTATTGGTCTATGCCCTTCAGATCTATCCATCGGGGAAATACCTTTTAGTTTCTTAGACTAGACACTCAAATAAGCGTCCCTACCTCTTTCCTCCATATCAACATGAAGGTAATACTGCAATTAAGCCTTGTCAGGTCCTACCTTTCAAACATCTGTGATAAAGTTTGGAACAAACAAACCTATTTTCTGTTCACCTTGCAATTGCATACAGCGGTTTGAGGAAAAGGGTTGAAACTATTAAATCAATTGCCTGCAGCTTGTCACCTGCTTAGAGTTTAAATGAGCATGTGTCTCTCAAAAGCATCCTAAGGAAATTCTGCTAATCTCTTTTCTGATAAACCACTATTCTTCCCCTATTTTTTCCTAATTTTGGGGTACTCAGATGATTCATTTTGTCTTATATTTTACTCTGGCCTTGGCAATATTATCTACATATAATATCTACACTCTTTCTGGAAACATGTAGGTCTGCCTACTGAGGAATAGGAATTCAATATTCTCATTTAGCTACTTGTTTCCTGCTTGCCTTCCATAACACATTCTATCATACTTGATTTTATGCACTCAGACAAAATATTATGCAGTGGATAAATTGAAGCATGCACATAAGACCAAGCAAAAAATGATGCTCTGTCTCACCCATCATCTCATCTTCATATATTTCCCTGCACACATTCTCAGCACATCCCCACACAAAACAAAGCCTTCCTCAGTTAAGTTCAACAAAAGCCATTCCTAAATCTTCTTGACCTTTGAAGGCTGTTCTTGCACAATGGTGTTATTAAAAGGGGAATTTTTTTTAAAAGTTGTAGCCTTTTACATAAAGACAAAACAGTTTTCCAAGTTAAGCATTATTTTATCCCTTTGCAAATCCCTGTTTATCCATAGACTTCTCAACATTTCTGATTATTTTTTGTTTTATTGTAAAATTAATGGCAAAATTTATTTACAAAGTACATGTTCATGCTGTTTATTGAACTTTCTATCACCAAGCAAAGATTTGGTTTATTTTTTTATAAATTTGTTTTCAGTTTTTATTCCTATACTATTCCTACATTAGTTTTTATTCCTATACTATTTATTCCTTTCATCAAACAGATTATAGAGTAATAGCTTCTTCCATTTTCTTCTGTGCAACTTAATACAAAATGCAAAATGAAATATATTAAATTAATCCCACTTTATAATAAATCACATCTCTGCAGATTTATTATGTCCTTTTATTTTTCTGTGTTCTGCTGATTCATAAAGAATGATTCTCAGTGGATGTGATGTCTTCTGCTCACATTCTTTGAGTCAGACTAAAATGTAAGTGAAGTGTTCTGGTTAATAGCAATATACTCTTCATATGAGACAGATGCAAACTCAGAAACAGAGGTATTAACTAGAAAAACTTGAGACATTTAGTTCTTTTTGATACAAAACAAACAAAACCAAAACAAACAAACCAAACCAAATTAATGTAGCAGCCTTAAAACCCTTTAGTTTTCTGATCTGACACCAGATATATTCAGGTCCTTATGTGAACTAACTAGAGCTCAATTTAGAGGTGAATAGAAATTGCCCCTGTGTACAGCTCTCCAGTCTTTGGCTGAAATAGTACCTTCATTTGTACCTTTCTGACAGAGTTCTTTGCTTATTTTCTTGTACGTAACTTGGTCCAATACTATATGGAAGATGTAATGCCCTCCAATTTTATTTAACGATGGTGTGTTTCCTCAAAACTGAATTGATTTCCATCTTTGTACAAGGGACTCATTAGAAAGTGTTTCAGTTCCAAAGGTCATAAGCTCATGTATTGTGAGAGAAGACCTGTTTTTTCACCATTACTGCTGTATCATTAAAAGTGAGGTTCTAGCACCATCTTTTGTTATACAAACCTTGAAAACAGAGCTAATTTCAAGGAATTCTGTTTTCTCAGAATCTGCAACAATCTAAACCAATACTTTTGATAAGCGTGAACAATCTTCATGGAAGTTACTAATCTCATCAATGTTAATCTTTGCTAAGAACAAGCATCTAGGCATGATTACTGCCTGATGTTTTTGTGCAACAAGTCTATGATGTAATGTGGCCTTGTCAGTAAAAAAAAATACATAACTAGATGGAGGCCATGAAGATATACCCTTATTGCTGCAGCATATTTTATTAGAAAAACAAGTAATAGAGGAACTAGTATATTAGTCATTGCTAGTCTTTAAGTAGATTTAAAGAAACTTATTTAAAAGATTATCCAACATTTTGATGGTACCACTAATATTTAAAAAAAAAAACCCAACATTGACACAGACACTTCCCATATATGTTTAACTTCTACTTCAGAATTTCTGAAGGTAGCTGTAGCAGCAGAACATGAAAACTATAGCTGAAAGCTATAGTTGCTTTGTTGCTGAAAGCCAGCTTTTGCACTTTGTTTTATTTTGTATTTCAAGCAAAGAATCTAACACAATAAAAATCTATCCTAGGGATGGAAAGGGAAAGAGATATTTGATGATGCCTTTCATTATGCTATAGTCTTCACAGGATTTTTTTCATGCACTGTCACTCCCTTTTGCATCTTCTCAGATTAAATTATATTTAAATGTGCATCAGCTCTAGAAATCCCGATTCCATTTCAGTCATAAAACTACATTTCATGGCATTCCCAGACAGGCAAATGGATGCACTTTTCCAAGAAAGACTACATCAGGCATTTTTAACAAATTTAACAAATTTAAAGTGCAGATTTTGCTCACATTCTGTAATGTCTGAATTCAGTGGAATTTCATGGATGTAAGTGATCCTTAAGTCCCCTTGGACACTATGGCTGTTTTGCAATGTCCGTGTACTTATGAAATAGATAGTACAGTTCCTACCATCTCCTTCAGTAAGATTTCAACATGTAAATAAAACATTTTAAAGAAAAATATAATGTAGATTTATGGAGCCTATTATCTGAGAAAATTCTGTATTTATTTATAGCTATTGCTTTTGATTGATATGAAGGAAAATATTTTTTTTTTACTTCACCTGTTTAGGAAAACAAACATAGACCATTGATGTACTTATTGTAGTTACTTAAAAGTTGTATATTTTTACTGCAAATGCTACAAAATGTTGGGAAATCATAACAAGTTTCTGGCATAATTTCATCCTTGTGTTAGAAACCATATTTTCATAAAACCATCAGATTCCTCAGATACTCTTTTTGTGTGTGTGTGTGTGTTTGTAGTTGAAGTAGTCTCCTTTGTGGTTGGATGCAGCTTTCCCAAGTAAATAAATCATAAAAATGTTAAGTAGTATTTTGAAATTCCTTTTTCTAATTCCATCAATTGTATGATAAGTCCATGTCCCCCCCATAAAAAATACAGTCAGGCAGACACAGGGCCTTCCATTCTTTTAATAATTGAAAAGAGATGCTCTGACTTGCCTAGAACAGTGGGGACATGGAGGCCTACAAAGATTTGTAAGTTGTCAATACCTTTGCATGTACCTACAATAATATTTTCATTCTGTTTCTGTTTCCAGACTAATCATGTTAAAACCCATTTTATACCTTTTTCTTTGGTGTGTATCAGGTACTAGGTTGATTCTACCTACAAAGAAACTTTCAGAAAATGCTCCATGCTCTGATGCAGTGATTGCTTTCAATCTCTTCTGCTCATAGGACACCCCAAAAGTTCTTTCTATCCAAACTTGAATTCTCATCATGTTTTGGAAATATCTCCCCTTTGCTGAAATATCCTTTGACCCAGAAGTGAGTCTCTTGCTGACAAAATAATAATACCAAACAAAGAAAACTTATAGAACTTCCTGAATGGAGGAAGGAGTGTGAAGAGGAGGAGGGTGTTTATAAATCTATCTGGTGAAATAACAGAACCAAGTGTTTCTTTGGATGTTGGAAATGACATATGTAAATGGTGAGGTTAAAGGAATGAACAGCAAGTCTGAATAAGCAAGGAACTGAAATTGTTCTACAAAATAACAGAGGAGAAACTTGGAGTGGTCCTTCTGCCTGTCACCTCTGTGAGCATCCTGATGCTGCTCTGGATGTTCCTTATAGTCACTGTGGAGACAGTGACCTCCTGCAGAACAAGGATCATATAGCAGGGAGTGATAAATTTTTAATTAATAGATAGATATCAGCTTGAGTTTATCATTTAGAATGGAAGAGAGAAGAAAACAATGTAAAAAGCTAGTCTTATCATTACTTTTGACATCCAGATCTATATTCAGTAGAGAAAGTTATATATGAATGAATAGTGAAGGTATGTGAATTGATATACAATGATTATAAAGACAGTCTCCTTTACTTGGAAAAAAAAAAAAGTATCATTAAAGAAAATAAATGCATTTTGAAGCAGGTGGCTTATTTTTAACAATTTCCATTTGTAGTATAAGGCAAAAAAACCACCTATGTTCTAAACAGCCTAAACAAACTCAATTCTAATTACATGTGTTCAGCAAGTAGATGTAGTTTCTGCTAAAATAACAATAATGCACATGGATATAGCATTTCAAACTGAAATGGAAATAATGATAAACCTGCACAGAGCATTCAGAAAAAAAGTAGAAAAAAAAATTTACAAGCAGTCTGGTAACCTACTTGCCAGATTACTTGTTTTTGTATGAATAAAAGTAAACTGGACGTGAAATGTAAAGACAGGATTTTGGAAACAAAGTTCATGTCTTTAAATAATGGTGCAGTGAACTGCCAGCAGTTGTACAGGACTGGCTCAAGTACAAATCTCAGGTATGAATATATTAAGTAATCAGGCACAAAGACCTGTGTGACTAATATTGTCTCCTATAAAATTCAGGAACACAAACCTGACCTGTAATGAAATGTCATGAAGTGGGGATTTTTTGAAACTTCATTTTGCCCCTGGATAGAACAGTAGAAGACAGGAAATGAGATGTCTCTGAAATAGAAAAAAAACCCCAAACCAAAACAACTTCATGATTATAATCACAAAAATCCCCATTATATCTGTTCTGTGTATATTAAAGGGACTACTGACAAAAGAAAAAATAAAGAAAAAGAAAAAAGAAAAAGAGATAAAGGAAAAAAAGAAAATAAAAAGAAGAAAGAAAAAGTGTATTTTCTATTAGGTTTAGTAAACATTAACACAGTTAGAGGGAACACTAACTAGGAAACACCAAAGACCAAATGATTACCAGAAGTATCCTAGGGCTTTTGCCCATGATGATGACAGATGACCTCAGATTTCTATTGTTATACCTAACAGACACCTAACAGACTTCTTTTCTTTGTTGCAATACATTACTTCTTGATCTGGCAAGTGTGTTTTTGATTATGTCCTTAATTTTAGTTTCTGCTAGATGTACCCCACACTTTCAAAGGGTTTGAAACTTACATGTCAACATGATGATTCTGACCTTTGATTTGTAACTAAAAGTAATATTAATAATACTTTATTAATTAAGCCTTTTGACCTTGAAATTGAGGAATCGAATAGGATTCATACTACTACTTCTTGCCTTACAAAAGCAAGCAGAACAGTGTTTGCTTTCTACTTCTGGAAACTGAGTTTGTTTCCAGGCAAAGACACCTAAATGAAATTATATCTATTCTCTTAGGATTACTTTATCTAATATTTAAAAGACCAACCAAACCAAGCTAAAACTAAGTAGTGCTTTTATAGTGTTTTAGGATCCCAAAAGTAAAACCAATATATCATTACTTTTCATTCATTTCAATCTACATAAAAATAATGACCAGAATAAATATCAGATAAGAATCTCTTCCCACCTCTCTATCCCCAGTCCCTCTGGCTTTTATTAAAATAAACACTAGTTTAATTCATTTATTAAAAGCATTATTCACATTTACAGAAAGACACTGGTTCCAGCACTTTTCAGTAGGTGTCTAGTCTGACATTTCTGTATAGTGTCTCCCAGGAATAATAAAATCTGTTCCTTGCCTGCAGGCTCCATTATCTACCTTACTTGCCACCCCTCCCCCCCCAACACCTCTGCCCCCCCTTGGAATCATTACCTTGAAATGACTCACAAGGTCTTAATAACACTGAAAGTTAAGTGAGTCTGTATTAAAATGTAGTGACCCTCAACTTCTCTGCTTGGTTTGCATCTCCTGCTAGCTCAGATTCGGTTTTAGAATGCCTGAGATGCTTAGGGATAAACCCTTCCTTGGATCACATCCTCTTCTAACATGGTGCTTCATGTGAAGATGAAGAGTAGTTCTGTTCAAATCAGAACCAAATTCAGTGGGACTTACAGCAAACACTGAGCAGCTTTCTAAGTCTTTGGTAGGGAAAGAAACTTGATTGTTGGAGTAGTGATAGGTGCTAGGTGGTGGCAGCCATGCTGGCCAGGGAGCAAATATAACACTGACATGTAGGTGCCTCCTGCAGATAGCAGCACTGAGGGATAGACACAACTTGCCCATATGCAGTGGGCTGTCATGGATGCAACATATTGGGCAACATCAACACAGTTCCCTGCATCCCCAAGTTTAGGAATCTTTTTATGACAGCTGTTCTTGAAGCAGAGGTGTAAATCTGTTTTCTGTCTCCTTTACACATCTTGTGCATCAGAAAGAACAGAAATGCTAGCTTCAGTTGGATGGAGATACACTAAAGTTATCTCTGCTAACAGATTAGTGAATTTCCTGATGACATTAAGAAGGCTTAATACAATATGCATAGATCATACTACTTTTAAGTTCTAACAAACACAATATTAATGTTATTTTGATTTCCAGTTTTCTCTGATAGAAGTATTTTATTCAGAATAATTTCAGGTTTAACACTGGGGAGACTCCTTAAATTAGAAGCATTTACTTAGCTTATAGTGAAAATTAACTACATTCTAGAATACCGTGATAATGTGGAAATTAGGTTTCTGAGACCAGAGAAAAGGAATACAGGTAAAGGAAATTTTTT
>JANHGN010026457.1:45212-57219 GCA_024605025.1 Megaceryle maxima
AGGCAAATGATACGGTATGATTACTTTGGTGGAGTGGTGGTTAGGTGAGGGAGAAAAGAGAGAGGAGAGGGGGTGTTTGTGTTGGTTTTTGGGGGGGGGGGGGGGGGGGGTGTAAATCATTAGTATAGAGCTGTTCTGCAAGGTACAGTATATAGCAATAACCAATCTCCAGAGCTTTACCTTTAAATTGGTCACCTACTAAAGGGCCTGGGCTGGATTCATGGAGCATGTTGGGTGAATAACACGGTATTGTTTTATGGCAAATGCATTTTGTAGCTGCTATGAGGTATATCGCATATAACTGTTTGTTGCTGACTTACAGGCCTTGACAACACACATCAGGCTGTTTAAATCATTAGAGTGCTATTTTTCTTCCCCTAAGGAATCATAAAGGGAAGCCTTGTTAACCTGTCATCTCCCCTCTGCCCTCCTTTCCCTCTTTTTTGTACAAAACCTTAAATATGTAGATGAGAAACCTGGAGCTTGGCTGGTTTCAGAGTAGCCTGGGGACTGATTTGACTGAGCTGCCCAAAGCCCATAAATTCAGGACAATTGGATGGAAACAAGAGGCCAATCAAGGGTAGAAAGGTGGGTAAAAAAGCCTTATGATTTGAGTACCTGAGGTTTTCAGAAGGAACGTTTTTCCCCTCAGTCATAAAAAGTAAAGGGAGGCATGGCACCTCAATGTTATGGTTGCTGAAACAGAAGGAGAAAAAAGTAACTCAATTTTGGGAATATAGCATGGATTGAATTGTGTATTGTTGCAGTTCAGGCTGAGTTTTGGGATCCTGCCAGGGGATGGGGCAAAGTTTTTGCATCTCTATAATGTTAATCATAACTGTAAAGGTAAGCCCTATCCTTATATTATGACTAGAAAAACTGGGGAAAAAAAAAAAAAAAAAAAGATAATGTTATTTTAGAAGGCAATGAGACAAAAAAGTAAAGTACAGAGTTACATAAAATGAAGTAAGATTCGGGGCTTTTCTGGAAAATAGTAGAAAGACCAGTAAATATACAGATTCAAAAGTATTGGAGAAGGAAATACTTGAGACAATAAAAATGTTCCCAAATCCCCAAACCTACTACTTGTACTATAAAACCAGCACAAAATATTGAATATTGCTGCTTTTATAATTTATGAGTTTGAGTTTATTGGCAAATTTTATCTGAGAAGATAACATTGGAGGCTTTAATTTTCTCTGCATTTTCAGTCTATTATCACTATTAAAGCACAGAAGAACTTCAATCAAAATCTCATTGTACTGACCATCAGATAAACAAGACACAGAAAAGACAACTGCTCTCCAGACATGTATCTTTAATCTGATTCACTTCAGATTATTTTTCACTCTGTCTGGAGTAGGTAAAAATAGAAAAATACCTAAATCCTTTGAACAATGTTATAACTTTTAAGTTGTGCCTTGTTCCTTGGGATTTAAATTAGACAGTTATGATTTTTTTCTTGACTTAATTTAAAAAATAGTATGAAATATGGATTTTTTTTCTTGCTTCTTTTTTTTTTTCTTTAGGCTACTGAGAGGAGTATTCTATTTTCAATTTTTTTTTTCCAGTTTGTGGAGGTTGTTTTGTTTGTTTGTGGTTTTTTCTTTTCTTTTTCACATGTGCTGCTCTGTAACATTTTCCAAGTATTATCAGCTTCTGAAAGATTCCTGAGAGACAGAGTTAAATGTCACTTTTGCCAGATTTTCCCAACTAGGGACAAAATAACAAAATTCAATGACTCCAGGTGTCTGTGAATTTTCAGATTCAAGAAGTCCTCATTTCTTCATACAGCACATTTGGGCAGGGTTCTGTAAAGGACAACTTCCTGTTCAGAGACACTTTATCTTAGTGTTTGAAAGGTCTGATTTGCCTGATGAATGAAACTGTGCATTGAAGTTGTCTAGGGTTGTACATCTGGTGAGTATCCTAGTTATCCTTGCATGCTGAAGATAAGAGGCATGTTGGAACTTTCCTGGGCACTGTGAGTAGTGTAAAGTTTGAGTTTCATAGACAGTATTCCTAACTTCAGCAGCCTATAGTGCTGAAAAGATATGTAATTTTTTTTACTTCATGTGGATGGTTTTAAAATATGTTATCAAGTGAATGTTTATTAAGTAAAGTTTAAAGAAGCTTAGAAGGGAAAGATCAGTAATGTTACTTGAGGACTTCAGATGCAATTCTGATTTCAAAGGAGTTGAATGGATGTTTTCAAAAGTTCCTCTTTCCTCAGTATGGAAGCCTTTGTGATATTTAGGAAGCAATAAAATTCTTAAAAAAACCCATTTAAATTCACAGGAGAACTGGTGTTGAAGACAATTTTATTACATTTTTATTTCCTTATTTAGTTAACAATGTATACACAACTGAGATTTCTTTTCCAGTACTTTCCCTTGGTTTTTGTATTCACATAGTCTTACTTTCTTGCTTCATATATGCAAATCCATACTCAAACACACCATGTCTGATGAAATTGATTTAAACAAAATCACTCCCTTACATAAACATTTCTACCAATTCTAAAGTTAGACATTTTCAGGATCTGAAATGTGGAATTTCCTTTTCTTACCTAGCATGTCCAATTTATCATTTTTACATATTTCTGCAGTTCTGGGATTCATCCAGAATTTGAATTGTACTGTGCATTTTTCTGCCAAATTTTGCTGACTCTGAAGCTTTGTGTGAACCTGGGATAAACATGAAATTTTTAGGGTTTTAATCAAGTTAAGCCTAACTTTCCAAACTTTTCATGAATACCTCATAACTAATCTACTACATAGTTATTCTGCTATATTGTAAGAAAAATTACTTCTCACAAGTAAGATGCCAAGCTGTTACTACTGAATTTTTTGTGACAATAGATGCTGGTCAATATACTGATAATATCAACAAAGTTTCTAGGGTGTTTTACTTAGCTTTTGCTGTCAAAGGTGTTGAATGAAATAAATATTTCCATATCCATTTGTATAGGCAGGCGAGTGTGCTAATTAATGACACACTTTTGATTATGATCTTTTTTATAATTATGTATATGGGGAATCTCAGGAATGAAAGAAGTAAGAAATCCTTGGAAAAACAAAGTAAGTCATGTTTGCCATCATTGTGTTTCTGGAAGGATGATTGAGGATTTCCTCACTGAGCACAAAACGTAGTGCCTAAAGTGTATCCCCCTCCTGGTAATGTTCATGACAGGGTTTGCTATGGTGCAGCTGTGTAATCTTAGATCTAACTGCTGGGAAAACACAGAGATAGTGAGAATTTCTGAGGGGAGCCTCCCTTTGCTTGGATGGTAATTTACATACTCGGTCCCTCCTTGAGTTTCAAAGCAGCCATAACTGTGCCTGTGCCTTTCATCTTCTTGACCTGACACTTGCTTCCTGAACTGTCTCCCTGGCTTGACCTAGGACCTGCATTCTTGCTACAGACCTGTCTGTCTGTCTGGGCTGTGGCCAAGCCTGGTCATCACCACCAGACCTACTCTACTCTGCTCGTATGGTGCTGTGGGAATGACAGAGAGGGCAGTGCCTTGTCTTGCTATTACTCCTCTCTCCCAGCTTGCCTTCTTTTATAGAGCAGACCTCTTTTGCTGTTGAGAGAGAATGTCTTGAAAGCTACCAGACATTCCTACAGAAAATTTACAGTATTGGTATATTATATTAGTCAAAGTTATTTTACATTCTAAGGGTATATCAAGACTCTGTTTTGGGTCTGGATTTATGTGAACACTGCAGTAGACAGATGATATTACAAAATTTTGGTAAAAGCTAACGAACCTGGCACTCAGTCTTTTTTGTTGTACTCAAAGTAGAGCCCTTATTGCCTACATTCTCCATCAATTTGCTACATTAAATTTTAACATCCAAGGCTGCCCAGAAGTAAAGTACTTTAAGTGAGATTCTTGATTGTGCAATAAGAACATGTTCTGGCCTTCTGTAATGGCTGTAGACTGGTGCCCCCAAAAGCATTCCCAGAGGGGCTTCCCACATAACTACCACATAAGAAAGTACAGGCAAGTTGACTGTATTCTCCACCAATTTGTTGCATTTAAATTACAAAGTTAAGACAAGCCCTAGCATTGAGGCCTTGCACAGCTAGTACAAAGTCTGTGGCCTGCTGCTGGCAATGACAATAATGTATTTACTGGGTGACAGGACTGTATAGTCTTAAATCTAAGGAAACAGTTTCAATGAATATCCAAGTATTTAAGGAATGTAGCTGTATCTACAGGGAAACCTCTTTCATTTAGGTTTACTCTTATCTCCTACCTGTATCTCTCAAGAGGAAATCTGATGGTGGTGCTACACAGCTAGTTCATTTGTTTCTGACAATTTAGGTATTTCTAGAAGGTTATGGAGATCCAAGCACTTTGCTAGCCACCCATGAAAGGCTGAGAGAAGATGGAAAAATTATTCATGTGCTCATTTCAGACCAGTTGATTCCTCTATCATCCAGTATGAATGATGATGATCATCTCCATGAGAATGTAGGACTCCAGTGCCTGAGAAGGAGCCATGACATGTCATCTTGGCTCCTTCTTTCTGGAGAAGGAAATGAGTTCTTATTTCCCTTTTCTGCATAGGAGGAGATGGTGTTAGGGTGCGATAAATGTTTATGCTGTATCTAAACTAGAAAATAAATACATTTTAAAAGCCATTTCTGAGTGTCATTTTCATATTCTTCTTGGTGTCTTGTCCCACTTGGTGGATGACAAGGGAGGTGAATTGTTACGATCCCCCGAAAAAGGATATCCCTGAGAGGAGGTAGAGTCACGACAATGACTCAGAGGAACAATACAAAACAATTTATTGGTATTCCCTAATAATGAACAATGAACAGTGTGATGATTCAAAGGTTGGAGTTTCCAAGCCCCCTTGCTTTCTAACACTCCTCACTGAAGTGGGAGGCTAGGTGTGGCTGGGCAAGGATTCCAAGATAATAACAATGTAGTGTTATTAAGCAGGTACTCTTTATTGCAGTGCTGCATGCACAGGGGATGACTCCTCCAAATGTGCGTACTGATGCAAGCTAGGTATCTAGTTTTTATGCAGGCTAAACATACATATTCATTATATTTCCTAGAAAGGGCAGTCTTATGCTAATGGTTTCCTGGAATTCATTCACATAGTCCAAGAATGTGTAATAAAACTAAGGTTAGGGTTTTTTCTCCCTGTGGTGTTATTTTGTGACCTCTGGTGGTTATTTACTTCATCTTCTCTTCTTCATCACTGTGTTCTCAAACATAAAATTCTCATTCTTGCCACAGAACTGGTTCTTGTCCATTCAGCCTGCTCAGGTACTTTGAGACATCCTGTTTTCCTGTTCCCAGAGATAACCACTATCCACAAGGTTATAAATTTCACAGTATATGACTACCCATTGTTGTTGCTTCTTTAAAGAGTAGCAAAACTCCACCAGACATCCTGTCTCCTGCCTTCAGTGGATAAAGGTGTTTTGGTATAGGCATTATTTTCTTATCAATTACTTTAAGGCACAACTAGGTATCAAGAAGAGGAAAGGAAAAGTGAGCATCACAAGGAAAAGACTGGGAAAGAGAAAAAGTAAGATTGAAAGTAAGATATCACTACCCTTTGATCCAGCAACATCTCACGGGATCAGTCAACATCTTGAGTTCTGTGGTGGGTGCACACAGATCAATATATTATTGTCAGTTTATACACTTGGGTTATGGGTGGCATTCCCAATTTACATAGGAAGTGTAGCAAGGTGGTGCTACTTTGCATGAGCCTCTTCTAGTGTGATGTCTGCTATAGACCTCTTGTTGCTCGGTCATAGTGGTTATCGAAGAAATCTCAGGGAAAAGACACCATCCTGCCTATACAGAACGTACCTCTTATGGTTAACTTATCTGCAAGGAGCCAGGGAAGGATGACAGAGCCATCAAAGAGCGGTTGAGAGACATTTACACCTCCTCTCTCCAGACTGGCCTTGCTCATTCTCCATTCAGATCTTATCAGCACACAAGGTTTGAGAAATTAATAGTTGGGCTCTTACACGTGGTTTCCCATTTCAAAACACAGCTAGGCTTGGGCTAAAAAATGGAAGGAAAGGAGCAAAAATCCCTGCTGAAGAAATCTTTGCAAGACATGTCTTTTCACTTTTGCACTTACCTTCTTTGAACTACCACTTGATTTTGTTTTGAAAAATGAATGTCAAAGGCCAGAAGCTCAATTCATAAATCTCATAAACATTTCAGCAAATGCATCCAAGTTGGCAATGCTGGAACTTATAAGTCAAAAGAGAAAAGAAATCGCAACAACCCCCCCCCCCCAACCCTCAGATATTTTTACTAACTACACTTGCCAATAACCTTTGCCTACTTTTCTCCTTTTCCTTTCAGTCCAAATTCACAAGAAAGCAAGCTGTGGTCATGGGTTTGATGATGGGGCTTAGGAGATGGGATAATTCCAGTAAGTCACAGACTATCATGTAGAAGGTTGTGAAACTGTCACTGCAGCATTAGAGCTCCCCACATGTTGATATGTTGGGAGCTTCGCCCACTGATCACTGGAGTTCCACCTTGGAACTATTCAAACTCATGTGCCTTTTGTGATAAAACATCTCTTTGTATTAACTCCTTGAATCCTGTTGTCACCTTACCAGAGCAAGCATGTCAATTTTACTAGCTATTGTGCTTATGAGGTATAAAAAACAGGGAAGAGGTGCAGTCATTTCAGCTAGCACATAATAACCCACAAAAACTGCAATAACTTACGTTTCCCTTGTGACTATGCCAGTAGTGACTGGTTGTGATGGAATAACCCATTTGCAGAACCAGAATCCTCACAAATGGTAATCAGATGTTGAAAGTGACTCAGTAAAGAAATATATCATGGAAGAGGGTAGAATGGGGAAAGCAAAGAAGCCTTGCAGCTGTGATTAAAGTATAATCTTGACTTCTGGTGGGTGAGATATGTACTGTGTTCAGAATTTCAAGTCTGTTTGTCAGACTTGATGGTGGAACTGTCTCAGGAGATGCAGAATGGTGAGGTGCTATGTGGAAATCCTGGCGTCATCACTAAAACCTTTATGCTCTTGCTCTTCAAGGGATCCCACAGACTGGAGGTTGAGTAGATTGAGCCCAAGATGTGTAAACCTAATTCCTGATAGCTTTATGCATGTGAAGCTGTGATTTATCCTTTAATAGTCCTTTTGAATGTCTTACAGCTAATCAGTTTTACAGATGATTGTTTTAGTAAAGCTAATGTGCAAGACATCTTGCAAGGGATCTGATCCTGCTTGTTAAACAAAGAAGATCAGTCAGTAAGGGGTAAACAAACTATAGCAGAATTAAAAAGAAAAAGGAACAACAGAGAAAGTAATTATAGAAGTATATTTCTCTTATCAGTGGTTGCTGAGTTAGATCATTCCTCTTGGTAATTTTTTTTTATTTTCTTAACTCTTCTCTCTCTATTTCCTTGGATGTCTATTTTTTCATTGTATGTTCACAGAATGGATTTTGGGTAGAATAAGTGAAACAAAATACATGAAAGACAATTATTACCTATCCTGGGGCTATTAAAGACCTTTTAACTCAGGGATAGTACCTCCCTTGTTTTGTTCACTAAATGTTTACAGGAGGGGAGTAATCTTGAGGCAAATGGAACATTTCAACAAGCAAATATCATAGGAGTCATAGAAATCCTCAAAATATACATTGTTTAGCTTGCAGTGTTCAGTGCTAAACCATAGTTCTTCAAATAAATATTCTTCATAGCAAACAAAGTAGAATCCGAGCCTAGTGGCATCTAAGAAATTGTCCACCACCCTGTGTTGTCAATAATAATTTTTGGAGATATCAAGCTGGGAAACATAGCAGGAAATCAAAGGAAGAACCACACCATAAGAATTCCCCACTGAATGACATCTCCATCTCTTCCTTATTCCTTTCTGTCCTTTATCCTTCATTCCTTTTCAGTGAAACAGCTATGGATGTCTCACAAATCAGAAATGATTAATGAACATTGCTTTATTTAAATCATAGTTCTAGTTTGCAGCAGAGTTTCAGCTGCTAGGTTGCCAGATTAGGTGCAACTAAACCAACAACAATTACTCTCTCATTGTAACTGGAAGCAAAGTCTTCTGGCAGCCTGCGATTTCTCTGTTAAAAGTGCTTAGAACTAAAATACAGTGGGCCAATTTCAATATGTATTAAATTTAATACAGATTGAGTCTTGCATCCCAAAATCAAACAGAGGAGAAGCTATTCAGGGCTGCAGTGTGCTGAAACCTCAACTATTAGGTGTAAAGGTTTCAACTGCTAAGCCCCAAATGGTCACACATCTCTAAAACGCCTATAGTGATCATGGCATGCAGGGACTTGCTGTTGTGAGGGGTGTTTCCATATCCATTCCTCTAAGAATATTCTTCCCTCCACCCTCCATCTCCAGGCACTATTTCTGCTGGCACATGACAGACTCTTACTCTTTAGCATCTATACATAGCTTAACCTCAAACCACTGGGATCTGATCTGCTTTCGAGACCTTGCCCTATATGGTGTTGACAGTGCTGTAGGTTGGAGATGAAGCTGCTAATACAGCAGGATTTCTGTTCACCCCATCCTCCTATAGGGGCTTAGCAGAGGTATATGAGGCTTTAACTGTGCTCTCTTAGCAAACAGAAGTATTCCTTGTAGAAACTGCTCATGTTATTCAGGTAGTCACTTCTTGTCTGTGTAAAAAGTACTAGAGTGAAAGGAAGCTCTTCGACTGGACCATCTTGTTTTATGCATGGATTTCAAAATATGTCATAACTTTTTAAAAGTAACATCCGACTGTTCCAAGAAATAGTATGCAAGATGTACAGACATATGTAATGACACAGAACTTGGCATGAGATTTTGCTAGGATACTTTAGATGCAAACAAACTTTGCAATATACAGGCATGATATATATGCTTTTTAAGCTAAAAGGGAAGATGCTGGCTATGCTAGTGGCTTTGCTTTATGGACTATGTAACGCAATCTGTGATTTCAATCTCCCTGTTGCACAGATAAGTGGAAAGTTTTAAGTAAGACAAATAAAATGAAACCATTTCATTCCATGCTGGATACCACACTAAAGTACAGTAGCTTCAAATAATGGGTTCATATAAAAACATTGGCTGTCTCTCATGAAGTACAAACATCTCAGTACTGTGGGGTTATAAATCGGCAGACAGTGGAGATTCCTTTTATGGAGCAGTTTTTCAGCTAGAATGGTTATGAACAGATCAATATATTTGTTATGAACAATCTATTTTAGAACTTGGGCAAATGTGATTTAGCAGTTTTGACAGCAGTGGAGCCAGGTGGTGCTTAATTGTTGAGAAGTGGGAGTAATAACAGGAGGAAATGAATAAAAAAAAATGTACAGTATGGCTTGGACTTTTAGCTGATTTTTGCACTGGATGTATTTCTAGTATAAGAAAGATGTGTTGAAAGCAATATTCACATAATGTTTTGTTATCTGGTAGCTTTTTTTACAAAAAAGTTACAATGAAGCTGCAAAAAACTTCATCCATCATTGTTCCAGAAGTGCTGTGTACTAGTAGTTAGATTTGTTCCATCTTTGACCTTTAAATTGTAGGTTGCTTCTCAAATGTCTTAAAGGTGACTGAAGAAATTGAGTACAGTTTCTGAAGACATAGGAATTCAATGCCTCACCTGGCACAAGGGTGATTTCCTGCACTCCTCATTGAAGTCAGGAGCCAAGGATACAAACATTTTACAGCAATTAATGGCTTATGCAACATTATCATAGAGATGCTTAACCATGAAGAGCTTGAGTGCTCTGCTATTATTATTTCAAGTTTCTTTGTTGTATAGTAGGAGCTCCTGTCTTAAATGAGGTCCACTCCATCACCACACAGTGCACAGGGGGTATTAGATATGCAAGACAGAAGCTTAAAAGAACCACCTGAGAAGAGCCAACAAGATGAGCTGAAATCTGCTTGCTTTCAGGTATTGCCTCCAAGTCTGGTATGCTTGCAGACATCAATCTGCAGTGAGCAACCAGCAGTCAGCGGATGTTTCCATCTCCTGCATTTCATTTGGATAGGTTGACTGGAATATTCTTGGAGGAACATACCAATCTCTGCTGATTTGGAAAAAACCCCACAATTATTTCAATAATAGCCACCTATTTCTTCTGGCAGTGCTTTTGCAGAAGTTTGTCCTGTTAATGCCTTGAGTCTTTATACAAACAGACACTGTACGTGCCAGAAACAATCCTACATCACATCCTGGGTGAATGACACATCCAATTAGCTCTTGGATCTAGCAAACATCTGTTCCAGTTCTGGATCAAGTCCTTTGATATAATCACTTGGAAATACTGAGACTGACCCTCTTGCTTCAGTCAAGCTTGCAGTGGAGTTGAAAGTGACTTATACACCTCTGATGCTTTCAGTATAAATGAATGGGGACAACACATTTGCTGAAAATATGATAGCTCTCAGACTAAAATATGTAAAATTCTTGAGAAAGTTCACCGTTATTTAACATGGAAAACCTGAAAAAAATCCAGAGCACATAAGCTTGCAAGTCCTACCAATCACTCTCTCATATGAGGAAGAAAGTAATGCAAGTTTAAGCATCCTGCAGCAATCTAAGCCACACACTGAGCTGCAGATAATGATTCATTTGTGATTTCCACTGTCTTCAGGAGAAGCCTGCCTAAAGAAAGACTGCATCAAAACTGAGGAGTAAGGTCAGAGCTTGGTTCATGGTCATGTTTTACTCTCATTTATTCCAACAATAATGCTTGGATTTCCAATGATTGATGAATATTTGTAGACAATCATCTATTAAAACTATGTCTTCCAGACTGATGTCTTTATTTTCAAGCAGCCGTAAAGACATGGTAACAGGATAGCAATTTATTTATATAAAACCAATGTAAGAATCAGTCAGTCAGTCTGTTTATAATGAGTTATCAATAAAGCTTGTGTTCTTCTATGCTGTGAGAGAAAATTTAATTCAGACCAAATGTTATAAAATAAAGGTATGATTATTTAGGCTTGAATTCTATTGATTTTGGGTGGATGTTTTGGGTAGCATACAAATTTCTTTTAGGTTGTGCTAATGAAGGCTGGGATGTAATCCCTTAAGATCCACATGGAATAAAATATTCTCTGAGCTCTCAACAGGAATACAGTTTCATTTTGAAATTATTGGTTCTTGAAATAGTAAAAAATATTTTCTGTGAAGATGTTGTAAGTGACACGCTTTATATAAATATATTTAGATACCTGTGCTATTGCATTTACTGATTTTTGTGTGTTATATTAATATGGTACTGCTATATAAAGAAAAAAAAAACTGTTGCCAAAGTTACTAAGAACCTAAAAAGTCATTGTAAAACAGTATGAATCCCCCTTTCTGCACAGTAATAATCTCTTATTTTTTCACTGATGGATATTTTGATTGGCAATGAAATGTAATACAAACACTGTTTGCTACACACTAGGAAAACCCTTTTTTTCAGTATGTCAGCCCTGATACTGCAAGCTAATTTGCAAAAGTACAACCTTAAAGATGGACCTTTAAACCTAACTGGCCCCCTTACAAGAGTCAGTGAAAATTATAAGTCCTGGAAGAGCAAAACTAAGTGGATTGTTTTGTAGATTTGGACTTAGACTTGGACTTAAATTTCCCTGATGGTTTCTATTGAATGAACAGATATAATGCACATGACAAAATCTCTGAAGTGTGTGTTCATTTTATTCTTAGGTTTTTCAACTAAGGTGATTTTTAAAATTTTTATTTTAGAGACAGCTCCAAATGATCTCAGATAGAATTTTGTTTGAGTAATAGCTTCAATGTTCATCATTCAGACAGACCATTTCAGTTCCTCTGTTTTGCCTTTGAGAAGAAAAGTTAGAGGAATTTGTAGTTATCAATTTTCTAATGAATATAGTTTATAAATAAAACCACCTTTAATCACTGAAATACTGGAAAATATTATATTTTGCTACTTTTTTGATAGATTTGTGGGACTATGTCTCCG
>JANHGN010026458.1:0-10989 GCA_024605025.1 Megaceryle maxima
AAAAAAGTTACTTACCTATAAATACTTCTTTTTAAAACAAAAATCCCCCATGCACATTTACACTGAAAGCCTTAAACTATGTGCACTGGTTTTGGCTGGGATACGGCCAATTTTCTTCATAGTAGTGGTGCAATGTTTTGGATTTGTGACCAAAGCAGCGGTGATAATACACCAACCACTGGTTTAACTGCAATGATCCGTGAGGGTGCACCAAGAAGCTGGGAGGTGACAGGGCTGGGACTGCTGACCAGAAGTGACCAGATGAACATCCCAACCCATATGACACCATGCTCAAAAAGAAAAGCTCTAAAGCTGTGGTGGGGGGGGAACTTTGCCAGTTGCTTGGGGCCTGGCTGGGCATCAGTCAGCTAGTGGTGAGCAACTGTGGCATGTTGTTGCTTGTGCCATGAGGTTTTCAAAAGGCTTTTTTATCATCACTTGATTTTCTTGGGTTTTCCTTTGTTTCCTTTCTTACCTACTAAACAGTCTTTATCTCAACTCATGAGTTTTCTTACTTTTCCCTTCCAATTATCTCCCTTGACCCACAGAGGGAGGAATGAGTAAGCGGCTGTGTGGGGCTTAGGTGCCTACTAGGGCCAAACCACAACACTGTACAATCACTTGTAAAATACTTCTAGTACAGGTATCCATGACACAGAAAGACCATTCTACCTGACAAGAAACAAAGTAACTCCATTCCTTAACTCAACTGACTGAATTTTAAGTTCTATCAGCCGATCATATTTCCAAAAGCTGTTCCAATTTCTAAGACCCAGCACCCTACCCTTTCTGAAGCCAAGAAGAAAAAGCTGGAGAACACAGATTATTTTTTCCCTATTCTTTGCCTAAAAATGTTTTGAATTTATGATGGTTTCTATTTCTGTATTTTAAGTACAGATAAAAATTGATGGAATATTTTTACCTGGATTTAGTCCGAGTTGTTGTTTAAAATACAGAACTATAAGACACCAAAGGAATGAGTGTTTTCTTCCTCCCCACCAAGGACATTACTGTGTGTTTATAGTACTTGCTAGCATGGGTAGTCTCACTCTCCTAGTTCTGCCATCACTGTCACATGAAGGTAACTGGCTGGATGAAAAGTAACTTACTGCATCTTTACATGTGATGCTATTTCTCATCCCTTCTCTTTAAGACAGTCTACACAAAACTGGAGGGTTTTTTTGGCCAATCCATACAGGCCACATACAATATAAATACTTAATATGCTGAGGCTAGAGGGTAAATATTCAAATAAAATAACAAGCTTTTTAGTCAAAAATACTTATCTGGTATTAATAATATGTACAACAGCTCAGAGTCAATCTGTGTTGCAACAAGGATAAAACATCAGGAAAAAAAAATAATCTCAGGGAAAGTAGCAGCACAATTGCTTTGCACTATTACAGTGAACTAAAGCAGGCACGGAGTCAAATGCAGGTCTTTAGTTACATTAAGAGCTATTAGCAGGCACTGCCCACTGAAGAAAACAAAAAAAAAAAATAGTAGGACTTTCTCTTGAGTCCACTGCTGGGTAGGAACAGGCAGGCCATTGCTTGGCACTTCAGCTTTCTCCTGTGAATTGTTATGGTGACCCTGGAGAGGAAGAGCTGCCCACTGACCATAAGAGAGCTAGATGATTCTAGCCAGCGCACGCAGTTACATGAGAGGGCTGGGCATCACAGGATATACTCACGGAACTTATTTGGGGAGCAAGGTACAACTGGGACAAGCAGTTTTCAGCATTTGTCCTTCACTGGTGCTGCCTGAGAAGTGTCCTGGGGCAAGTGTCACCAGCACTGACATAACACATTTTCAAGTTTTTTTTAAACTTGAGGGCTACAATACAATACCTCAGGGCAGATATGAGAAAGAGTGCATGCAAATTCTACTGAGTACCGGAGGTTTACGTTAAGACTGAGAGACTCGAGTGGATTCCTTTTCAGAAGCTATCCTTTTCTTTTTCCAGAGGTGATGGGTTAGTCTGTAGCCAATGACCAGGAGTCAGTTTGCAAGGAAAGTTTTACTAGTTTAAATATCAAGTATTCCCAGATCTTTCTCAGCATGTGTTTTGTATCCAGTGTCCATGGAACACTTGTCCTCACACAAGCATTAGCCAGTGACTATGTCTGTTTGAAGTACAGCATCAGTCAGCGAGCTGGAAGGAATAAACAAAATACACATCAGGAAATAGTGCTCCAAAAGCTCAAAAGTGTGGGTGGAAACCCGAGAGGATCACCTGAAAGTGCTTGGAAGTTAAGTAAGGAACCAAGGTAATTTATTAAGAAGTTCAAATCAAATGAGAATAGCAGAATTTGACTGCAATTCAATAAACAGCTGGAAGGAACTGGGGGGAGCAAAGCATGCACTATGCTTTACATAGCCATGTATGAAACATTCCAAATATCTGTGGGATGAGTTTGCTGCTATAGGTATCACCAAAGTACACTGTATAGCTTTCAGTGCTCATGCATGTGAAACCAGTGTGACTGACCAGTTGCATCCTAACAAAGAATTTAAAAGACTCTTTCATTTCTACTAGTGTCTTAATTAAGCAGAGCTAGCTTATTTTACCATCGAACCAAATCTAAAAATACCCCTTCTTGTATGTTCAATTAATACTGGGGGGGGGGGGAGGGGGCAAAAAAAAGGTCTTGCATTCAAGGGCAGCTTAAGCTTACCACTAGCAACATAGCAGCCTTCCTTCCACAGTGTCAGCTCTCAGTACCATCCATATTAGTGTCCTTTGCCCATCAATACCTACATCTGCCGTTTGCAGTCTATAGGATACTATTACCCTTATCTGTCTGAAAACTTGAGAACCACACTACTCTTCCTCCTGGGGAGGACCACAGATCTATTCTTTAGATCTGCTCTGGTGACAGGCCATCAAATTTTAAAGACTCCCGAGTCACTGGCTAGTCTTGGTGACTTCAAGCTGGAACAAGTTTCCTGCCCACTTTTAACTGCATAGTACACTGCCTTCTGCTTTCCTTTAGTCCTGCATGTTGCCCTCAGCCCATGGAGAGATCTCTCTGCACTCTTCTCCTCTTCTTTTGGGGGCTAGCTGCCACCTTCTTCTTTGCTATAACCTCACTCACTAGATGTGTTGTGGGTTTGTTTTTTGTTTGGTTTTTTTTTTTTTTTTTTCCTCTCCCCCCCATCATGTTCCAGGACAGCAAGCTTGTTCTTCAATTCAACCTCACTGGTCAGTTCTTCTCTTTATCCTCAAAGTTGGAAACTTTCATTCTTCTCATTCATTCATTTTCATTCATTCTTCTCTTCTCATTTAGCAGATATTTGTACATCTTTATTCTGTGCATGCCACGTTTCCTCTCTAATCACCATTTCTTTACATTCTTACCTGGTCTCCAGATGCACTTATAGTTCTTGTATTTTCTCTTCAGAAGATTCTACCACTATGCAGCAATAACTTATTGCATAAGTTACTTTTGTCAGGTATCAAGGAGAAGATGCGATCTATAGCCTCTGCATCCAGTCACCTTCATTGTTTCTACAATTCTCCTGGTGTCTCACAGCTGTTCTCAATGCACCAGCCTTCTTTTCTGAAAACTCAACACAAACTTCCCCATTTCTTATTTTTGCATAGCTTAAAAAAACAAAAAGAACCAAACTCTAGAAATGCACATGTTCTTCAGCAGACTTACTTAATTCTACTGCACAGAAAACAGTCGGGCCATTAAATGTTTTAATAGAAGTATGCTGCAAGATTTAACAGGCCAGACATTCTATGGATGCTCAGTTATACTACAGCTTCTAGTAAATGCATATGCTGTAGTATTAATTACTCTCATAGAATATTATCAGTAATAATTTTCAGTACTGTTATAAAGGCACACATTTTGTATGCCCAGCATACATCATAGATCCATTCAGTACTGCAAACACTTTCTCCAGAAGTATGGTAGTTTTAAACACTCAATTCTGTTACTGTACCAGAGCACCACAGTCCTTTACAGGAATTTTGCTGTATTAATACACTCTCTGCTACCAAATAAATCATTATCCATACTCACAGTAAAAGTAATGAAAAATAATTTTTAACAAAAAAAAATTTTAAAAATTACCAATTCGTTCTCTGTTAGCAAAGTACATGTTTCTGATCTATTTACAGGATGTTACTAGAAAAGCTTTGGAAATATTCTAAAAACACTATGAAAACAGATGCACCTTAATATAAACCATGGCAGACCTTACTAGTTATTGACATATGACTAAATCATGAAGTACCACAAAGGTCTCATGGTTCTGTAGGTAATGGTGAATTTTTTCAATTCTTCACAGAATTACTAAGATGTTCCTCGCTAGTCTTTTTATTTTTCCCTAAAAAGGCGTAACAGTATCAGAGCATTTGCTAATGCTGCCAACACCAGCACAGCATACCATTTTGTTCAAGAAGTAGCAAGATGTCAGCTCCTAAAACAAATGTTCTCCAAACCTTTAGTGGCTTAAAGGACATTTATTAGTCCTATCTCTACTATAATGAAAAAGGTCTATAACTAATTACATAGTCATTTGACTTTAGCTGATGTTAAGACCAATGTATCTGCATGCAAATGTAAGGATCATACATGTAGTAAAGAGGGACCAAGACACTCCTTCCAAAACTATATGAAGAAATACGCACGAATCCATACCTGTTTGTTTATGTTGGCCCCCACTTGAATCAACCAATTCAGGCACTGTGGATGTCCTCCAAAAGCAGCAATGTGGGCTGGCGTTTGAGCAAAACGTGTTGTACTGGCATTCACAGAAGCTCCAGCTCTTACTAACTGCATTAAGCACTCCAGCTATAAAGACATGAGGAAACAAACCAAAATGTTACAGATGTGTCCGGACAATTAGCACGTGCTAAACAGATACATAAAACGTAGAGAAGCTACTTACTAGGGAGACTACATAAATGCAAAACAAGAGAGAGTATGAATATTAGGATTTTCCTATTCTCACACTCCTTGCTTCTTTGGCCATAGGCCATAACTGAAAAGTACCTAATTCTCACCCCCCAAACTGAACTCAAACATTTACTTTCAGGATGGGGGAAAAGAGGATATAAATATCTCAGATCTGACTATAAGAGCTATTTGGTTCACTTTTGTTAAGGAGAGAAAAGACAAAAAGCCTAACCCAGTTCTGACCCAGCAAAGCTGCAAACCTGATACTAAACAGATGTTATTAGATACTATTTGCCAAAGCAAGAGTCTTGTTAGGAGATACATAGATGTATTCTCAGGAGAGCTTAGAGGAAGGTAAACCAGAAAAACAAGAAAGATTTTAAATTTCTTTAATGGTTTCCTACAGCAACTGAAGCAGATTACTAATGAAAACTAACACTGTTACCACTATGCTAGATCTAGAAAATGCATCAATTCTTTTCACCATTTTCCTGTTATTACAGCTGAAGAGCTGTTAAAATCAAAATAGGCTGCATGAGCATGATTGTGGCAATACACACACACACACACACACACAAAAAAAAAAAAAAAAAAAGGAGAGAAAACCTCTTTGTTTTAAAAACCTGCCGTATTTTGCCACACTATATTTGGTCTTATTTTCCCATCATACTAATAAGAAGCATCAGATATCCAACTACTATTTTTAAATGTTTATAACATCACATTAGTAGAAGCCAGGCGAACCACAGCCATGATGACCTCAACTTTCAAAAATAGTAAAAAACCCCACTCCTTTCCTGTCACAGTAACATTGTCTTTTTGTTGACAGGAAAAGGAATGCATTATGCTAAAATAAACAGTTTAGTCTAGACATCCATTTATCGTAGTTAGCAAGTAAACACCACTGCACACACATTCAACAGCAAAAGAAAACCAAAAAACCCCACCCCACTGACTCGGGGCATTGGTTCATCTAAAACAAAAAACTATGGGTCAGTCTCTCACAGTTAAAGAAAATGTTTGTAAGCTATACCACAGCTATGGAATAGTCTGTTCATAAAGGATCAATTAAAAGCATCAGAAAGTCATCTGGCAGCTTGACTCAGAAGCATATTAAAAAAAAAAGCCCCAAAACCAAAACACAACTCCACTGTTCTCTACTGCTGTATGTCAGTCTCTTTTTAAGCTGTACATTCCTGATCTTGATGAATTACATACAGGAGATCAAAGTACCAATCACTGTAGTGAAGTACTTTATATTAGTTTTGCAAATATATTGTGAACTTCAAATGTTCTCCTCCCCACGCAGTTCAAACAAACACATATCAATTAATATCCTTTAGGATACAGACAACTACTTTTTTTGGACCATAATGGACTTGACACTAGACATAAGTGTACTAAAGTGTACTATTAACCCACTGATTACATAAAGTAAACATGCAAGGGGAGGATAATTGAAATACTGCAGTATTAATGATTCTAGCTCCATAAACCTCAAGATTACCAAAGACAAAGTACCTTTTCAAAAGCAAACAAGTAATTTTACTGGAAAAATAATTTACATAAAAAAAAAAAAAGGTGTAGGAAGATTTATAATTCTATTGACAGACTATCTAAATACATTTTGTATTGGCCGATCTTAGACTTTCCCTGGTATCCACATGCTAGCATCCCTAATATTGCTGTTAACCCGTATTAATTACTAATAATTGTAACACTGTAATTATTAGTAAGTGATGTAATGAAGAAAATCTCCAGCTACGCCAAGAGGTTCCTCTACTATAACTGCAAACAAAAATAAAGTTCAATCCATTTTTAAAAGAACAGACTCTTAGCAGACTTAACTTTAAAACACTTTCAGAGAAGCATTATAACTTCAGGAAAGAATAATATTTCCCACACAGAAAACAGGCTGAAGGAATTTCCATAATTAGATAGGTATTACAGTCTGTCAGATGAAAGGGGAAAAATGTTGGAACTGGCTTACCAGTATCATCTTGCACTGCTTAAATCTGCTTTATAAGATGGCTACGCATCACAATATTATATTAATAATAATATATATATAATTTCACGTTTAAATGTTGGGTTTTTTCCTGGTTTTTTTTTTTGTTGTTGTTTTTTTGTTTTTCCTTTCATTATATCACACACGAGAGTTTTAATGCTGGAGATAATGTTTCACCCCACTAAAAGTTGAAGTATGGCTCATCTGCATCATGGCTGTCAGAAAAACCTTCTTCCAACAGTATGGAAGGATATAAATTACTTCTGTCAGAAGTCAACACAGCAATACCTCACTTGATTATTTATGCTTGAGATCAGGACACAGAAGTCTACTTTCATTAAATAACATTTTAGAAGATATTTTCTACTGTATTGTTATATTTAAAGCATAGCTTAAAATGATTTAATGAAGAAGAAAGACAGGCCTCAACACAGGCCACAACACTGGCAACATACCAAGGAAGAGACAGGCATTTTTATCTCTATTACTTTTGTTCCAAAAGAATGTACTTACTACTAATTTGCTTCCAATAATGTAAACAGTCAAATGGCAAAAAATAAAGTAGAAGAGTACAAGGAGATAGATGTGGTCAGAGAAAATAAAAAAAATATGTGCAAGTAGTTAAAAAGAAACATTAAAGTTACTGTAAGACAAAGTAAATTAACAGTGATTTTTTTTTTTTATGCAAGCCCTTCATTTTCTACCTCTCTGGCAGCTTTTTAGATCGTTAACAATTTTACATTCTGACCCATCTTCTCAGAAATTTACAGAATGCCAGTGTAATTTAGGGCACTATATAATTGACTATAATTGGAATACAGCAACTCTAATGGGAATTAATTTACATCTCAGGAGATAAGTAGCTCTCTACAGTCAGGGAACGTCCTGCAAATGCGAAGTCCACCACAGATACTCAACACAGCAAGTAGATTTGAGCTTGCTACCATCTCCAAAAAGGGTTCCATCACTGAACTATCACTTTCAGTTGGACTTTGCTGGTATTTTATTTATATTACTTGCAAGCTTTACAAGTGTGTTTCAGAGTAAGAGATTAAAAAACACTGTTTGCTTTGTTCTTAAGTCTTAGACACGCCATGTTTATTGGCAATAGTATTGCATCAATATCCACACAGCCCCCCCCCCCCAAGCTATCTTTTCTCTCTCGCATACTAATTGGTAATGGAACTTGACTGTTGTTGCTACTTCCTTACTGCAGCACATCTACAACCACATTCAAGAACCTAGTCCTACAGAGCTGTATTCTAAAGTCCTTTGATACAAAGAGGGCTTTCTTCCGTGTTCAAATAGTGCAACAGCAGAAGGGAAAAGTATCTCTACTGACAAAGTCCACCAACCCTAGACAGATGCTGTGTGTGCATGCACAAACGCGCGTACGGGTATGAACTGGTTTAGATTGCACAGCTTACAAGTTATTCCACAAGGAATTCTTCCAAAAGGAACTAAAACAGTTTTCTTGTTTCAACCTCCTGCAGAGATGCAGTTAGAACCAATACATGTCTAGTGGACCATGCTGCTAAATGGCCCTATATCAGAAGGACAGCCATGAAGTTCTGTTGATTTTTTTTTTCCCCAAGAAAAGAAAAATACATTTAGGGAAAATCCCACAAAATCTAAAAAAAGTTAAAAGCTTTGTTCAGTAACTATGAACATTTAAAAAAATTAATGTTTTAAAACTCTGCTACTTTGAGAATGCCATTTGAAACTTTGGTGAATCCAATTCTGGAAAAAATACCAAACATACACAGGAACATAAGACATGCATATGTACGTCCACTAAGTTCAGCTACTGTTTCACTGCTCGTAATCACCTATTAAATGCTGAAGGGTGAAATATAACTATGCCACACAAAGTCGAGTCTGAGATCCAATTACATCACCGTCAATGTTTTCAAGTGTGTTGTATAGTCTCCGGCTCAGAGAAAGGAACGCTACCTAACAAGACTTTAAGACATGCAGATAACATCCTTAAGCTGAAATTGCCTATACTTTGTCACAAGGTTTCCAAGAAAGTACATATATGCAAAGCTGTATAAAATCCATTTATAGTCTGTCTTTTTAAGTCTCATTTCACTTGACAAATCTTGCTCCTTTATATGCAACAACACATAAAATTCTGCTGCTATCTAAGAACAAATGTGGCAAATATAAACACAGTATCTTGCAGACTGACTTGTTCCCTTTGTTAGCTGTTTCTGCAAAAGCCTCTTCAATAGAAAATTGAAAGAGCACAATAAGTCACATAAGGTAGCACAGTTAGAAAGCTGAAGATGCTTAAAGGAAAAAACAAAACACCACACACTTCCATGACGGAAGCAAAACTGCCACAAGCATAAACAAAAGAGAAATTCTCAGGAGATGGAAAAAGGAAACACAAATTTGGCCTTACAATTTTCTATCTCCACATTCTCTACGAGTGTCCACTGTGATAAAATTTAAGGCACTCAACTTGTGTAAGTGTAGAAGATTATTAGCTTCTTACTGCACAGACAAAAGGCTGCTTTAGGTTTGGTGGGGTTTTTTTTTGCTTGTTGGTGGGTTTGGGTTTTTTTGTTGGTTTTCTTTGAGAACTACTTAACTACATTCTAGAAATTTTTCTTAAACAAACACTGCAGATAATATCACTTAACACACAGAAAGCATTTTTTAACGTACTTTCATAAACCATGACAATTGCCTAAGTACATTCATCTTCATCCTCTGGCACACAATCAATAAACAAATAGGAACATATTGGAAATGGGATGGAAAACAAGAACAAGAGCCCCTCGAAATCCAGACCCAAATCAATGGGGGAAAAAACCAAACCACACCACTGATTTCAAGACTCGAAATTAGCGTAGCTATCTCTTACATTTTTATTTGTGCATTGCAACAACGCTAATGCAGTTAGCGAATCCCATACCCGTATCTGCATCCGTAAAAACCACAACGTATTTTTCATGCTGAAGGCAACAGAGGAGTGCTCTACAAGCCTAAGTATCTTCTTCCCAAGCTCCTAATGAGTCAGTAGTCATAACACAGGCACCATAACAAAACAGTCTCCAGGTGCGAAGCCGGAGGACGATAAGGACCATGACTAGACTCTGCAGACAAAGCAGGCAACGCGACTACAGGGTGGGTTAGAAGCCTGGAACGGGTCTCTGCCTCTGGCTGGCCAGTGCCCGCCGGGCCGCCTGGGAGGTCCCGAGGGGGTCAGCGTGGGAGGAGCCCCCTGCCCCTCCTCCTCCCCATTGGCTCCCGCCAGCCCGTGTAGGTGACCCGGGCGCCTTTTGAAAGCCCGGCTAGGAGAGGCAGAGCTGCCGCTGTCAGCCAGCTCGCCGGGGAGGCAGTGGAAAATGAAGGGGCCGCTCCCGCCGACGGGGACGGAATGATAGACTCGGTGACGGCAGGTGCCACCAACCCTACCATCTGCCCCCGCCCCTCCGACTGGGGAGCCAGCAGAGAAGCCAAGCGCCGCGGCTCTACCCTCTCGCCCGTTCCCCTGAGGAGCGGCGAGCGGCAGAAGCGGGGGGAGGCGGCGCGGCGGCCGCCTCCCGGCAGAGCGCGCAGAAAGGGCAAAGATGGCGCCGCGTTGCGCGCGAGCGGGACTCGCGCCCTCCTTCCCCTTCACACCGCCCCCCCGCCCGCTCCTGCCGCCGCCGCCGCCCTCACTCCGCCGGCCAGGCCAGGCCCCACCTTGCCGAAGTGCGCGGCCCAGTGGATGGGCGTCCAGCCGTAGAAGGAGTCCTCGGCCGCCAAGTCGGAGCGCGGCGAGCTCTGGAGCAGCGCGCACAAGGCGGGCAGGTCCCCATCGCGGCAGGCGCGGTGTAGGGGGAAGCGCAGGGTCAGCAGCTCCTCACTGGAGAAACCCGCCTCCGGGCCGGCTCCCAGCGACATGGCGAGCGGGAGGGCGGACAGGCAAGCAGGAGGGAAAGCGGCGAGAGGGGGGGGCGGAGGAACGCTGGGGGGAAGAGCGGGGCTAACGGGAGGGGGGAGGGGGGCGCCAAAGAGGGGGGGGAAAGACCCCAAACTGGGGGGGAAAAGACCCCAAACTGGGGGGGATGAAGG
>JANHGN010026459.1:0-26461 GCA_024605025.1 Megaceryle maxima
GGGAGGGACTTTTTAGGCTGTTGGGCAGTGGTAGGACTGGAGGGAAGGGATCAAAACTAGAGGTGGGTGGATTCAGATTGGACGTTAGGAAGAAGTTCTCCACCGTGAGGGTGGTGAGACCCTGGCACAGGCTGCCCAGAGAGGTGGTGGAAGCCCCATCCCTGGAAGTTTCTGAGGCCAGGCTGGATGGGGCTCTGAGCAACCTGATGTAGTGGGAGGTGTCCCTGCCCATGGCAGGTTGGTTGGAACTGGATGGTTTTTGAGGTCATTCCAACCCTGACAATTCCATGATTCTATGATGTGTGACATGGTCTATGATCTGTAAGTGTAAATTCTTCAGCATGAGGGTGGCAAGACACTGGAATAAATTGCCCAGAGACGCTGTGGCTGCACCCTCCCTGGAGCTGTTCAAGGCCAAGTTGGACAGAGCCTTGTGTACCCTGATCTAGTTCAGGGGCATCCCTGCCCATGACAGGGAGGTTGGATTAGATGATCTCTAAGGTCCCTTCCAACCTAGGCCATTCTGTTCTGTTTTGTTCTGACAAATACCAACTATAGAAGGTTTTAAACAGCTGGGCACTGGAACTTTACTATGAAAAAAACATGTTGCTACCAAAAAAGTATTTGTATATTAATCAGAGCACAGCAACACTAAGGGATCAAAGGGGCTTTTAAAAGTCTGGGCTGAAGAAGCAAGATGGAGCCCAGCTGTATATACTGAGGTGGAAAGGATTCGCTGCTTCCGACAGTGCCCTGCTGAAGAAAGAGGGGGAGGAGAAGCAAAGCAGGACTGAGAGAACATTCAAGTGATAAAAGCACTGGTGGGTCACGTTTAACTGTGTTTCATTATATACTCTTATGCAGTCTCCTTCTGTGGTTGTACAATTGCGCTGAGGGTCTCAATCTACCCTGGACCCTTTTCAACAACAAAGAGAATCTAACAATTGCTACTGAATTTCTGTACATCTGTTGCAGAAAACAGTCCATTATCAGCAGAGAAAATTCATAATGTGTCATCAGTAAGCAGTCCCACATCGCTGGCTGTCCCCAAGACAGGAGACCAACCTCCGCTGTGAAGTGCAATGAGCCACGCGGTAGATGAACTGACGACTAATTCTTAAAGGAGTACCAAATACCAAGCACTTTCAACACTTCCACTTGGAGGAAGAAAACTATTACGGCCTTAGTTTGGAAGGAAAGTCCTCCATATATAAGGAGACTTCTTAGGAAAATGAAATGCCAGAGGCACAGCATTTAAGGGACTCCAACAGGCGTGGCTAGTTGTAGGCTCTGGAATTTAGGGGAGATTGTGGGGATCTCACTGTCAACAGCAGAGACTTTGTGTAGCACATGCTGGGTATGACCAGCTCCTTCCCCAGGCAGTCTGGGAAAAAAGAAAACATGGTAAAGCCCCCAAGAGAATGGGGATTTGCTTGTTTTGTTAGGGGATGGTTTCCCCTAAGGAAAAAATGACCCCCAGAGATTATAGGGAAACTATGAGAAGGAAGAATTTGTTCCAGCTGGTACTGGTGCTAATCTCTTCAACTCTTTAAAGGAGATAACACCCAGCAAATAGTGCCAAGTGTCAGAGACCAGGTTTACAGAGAATTCAGGAAGTATGAGGAGACTGTCCATGTGTAGCTAAGCTTTACCCTCTCTGAAAAACAGTCACTCTTCCAGAGCTGTACCCAAGTGTCAGTCTTATTCCTTCTTACCCAATAAAGCTGTCTTGGCTGACAGCCACCGAGCATTTCCAGGGCTGTTCCAGCACCGACAGCTTGCTTAGCCAGAAATGCACCGAGCAGACTCAGCCTGTACACTACCACTTTCCCTGCTCTGGGTTGTAACTACTACACCAAGGCAGACTCCAGCTGGGGGACAACAGATGTAACAGCACAATGGGAAGAGCTATAAGGGGCTCCCAGTGCTCAGGTGTGTCTGCAAGCCCAGTCCAAAACCCCCAGCCCCAAACCTCAGCAGAGATGGCCCCAGGGACAGCCAAACTAGAGATACTCGAGCCAGTCTGCTCAGATTCAAGCTCTCTGCTATCACCAGGCAGACCTTAAATCAGTGCAGCTCCACCAACAGCAAAACCAGACCAACAGGCACTACTAGGACTCAAGGGAAAACAGAGGGAAAGATACTAACTAGCCCAGTAGCACAGACGTTTGGTGCTGTCCCTTACTGGTACTTAGGCAGCAGTCCTGCAGAACACATCCCTGCTGAGCAAGCCCCACATACGGCTGCTGCAAACCTAGAGTTTCAAACTGCTTGAAAGACATCTAGTTAAAACCAGTCTCCAGCAAATACCATTCCTCCTTCGTGCTCCCGAGTCTATCCAAGGGGAGCAGTGATTCCAGAAAGAGGTCTAATGAGTAATGGCCTTAAATACTTAGTCAGCCCATGTTTAATCTTGTGAAATACAAGCACCAAAATGCAGCATCACATCTTACTAGGAAAAAATAGAGGCAAGCAACAGGCCTTGTTACAAGGCAGTGCCTGAGACCTAAAGGACTGACTGAGATGCCACAACAGGCAGCTTTTTCAAGTACTCCAAGAAGTAACTCCATGGGACCCGAAAGCATTTCTGACCCTCTGCTTGCGAGTGCACCTCCAGATAAAAGACAGGGAACGTGCTGCCCTCTTCTGCCTGTCTCCAGTGGCTGCTGCTGGCTGGTGTGTGTTGTGCTGTCTCTGTTCAGCAACGACTTGTAGCTGCTGAAACACCCCGCGGGCCTGGGACAGGATCAGCCAGGTCATCTTTTTTCCCAGATATTGCATTAAGTATTTTGAGTTTTGCTGGTTTGCTTCTAATATTCAGCAGAGGAGAAAACAGCTATTTCCTTTTGAAGGACACTGCCCAACAGCAGCAGGCAGAAGAAGGCACCTGGCCCACGGCCCCAGTGGATTTTGCTCCAGAAATTCAAGAAGGGATCAACACATGTCAGAAATTTGCTGGAAGGTCGGGACTTTTGTGTCACAAGCTAAACACACAGATCACTTAACCCACCCTCATAACTACAGGAATCCAATCCCACAAAAACTGTGTACAAATGAGTTTCCACTGGGCTCAAGGACCTCTCTGCAGCATCGCAGAAACCCCAAGTGAAACGGTTATGTACATCATCCAGATGACATCCCTGCAGTGACGACATCCCATCCCATCCCATCCCATCCCATCCCATCCCGGGTCTGGAATGATGGGGTCTCCACAGAGCAGGCTGCGGGAGCTTCTTGAGGACCTCTCTAAGGTGAAGAACAATTTTCACCCAACCCAGAACTCATGCTGACCTTTCACATGGAAGAAGCCACAAAAGCTACTTGACAGAGGAGTTCTCATGGCAGCCAGGCACTTTGCAGATACTCTTGAATCCTAAGTGATCCTGCTCTTCTAGAGCATTGCAGAAACAGGGGCCTAGTAGGGACAGCTTCCAAATGTGGAAGGGCAAAGCTGTTGAACATAAATAGATCCCAGCAGCCTGCTGAATTGTTCCTAAAATCCATCAGTATTCCAGGTTCCAGTGAACAAAAAAAAAAAGCAGCAAAAAGAAGAGGGCAGTCTGGACAGCACTACTTGTCCTGCTCCATCATCAGGGTGGCACCTTTACACCAGTAGGCTTGAGAATGGCACAGGAAGCACCAGGAACTCCCCATTCCTGGCTCACCCTGGTAAACAACGTTTCCCAAACCGTCACCAAGTCCAGCAGCATCTGTGAAAGGGACTGGATTTCCTCCAGTTAAGCCCAGTGCTGTACATTTATCTGTCACCTCTCTTTTTAAGGTTGTGATGTTTCTCCCCCTAAACAGGCTTTCTGAGTGAGGCTTCTGTGACAACCAAGTATCAGCACTGTCCCTGCAGCCACAGCCAGTGGACCGCAGGACAGTCCAGGAGATGCCCTGATGCTCAGTTTCACATTCCCAAACTGTTCCCTGAAAATCTGCTGGCAGCTGCTGGCACCCTTACAAGTCCTGCTGGTGACAAGCACAGGGGGCTGGAGCTGGTGAACGGCTGTGTAGAGGTACCTGAAAAAAGCATCATCTTTCTGGGATGTCTGCCTCGCTGCAAGGCACCATAAGCAAGTCCAACACTCTTCAGAAGCCCAAGCCACCACAACTAAACCACCTGATGCAAAGAAACAGGAAAGGCTGGAATGTTCTGAGACACGTGCTGCACACTGAAAGGAAACACCTTTCTGAGCTGTGCCCAGAGCACGGGGTACCTGAGCAGCCTCCCCAGGAGAAGTCCAGAGTGCAGCTACTGCTTCCTTACAACAGGGAGCAATAACATCTGGGACCCTCACTTATTTCTGAGGATTCCACCCAGGGCAGCACAAAGCCAGCTCTGCAGAGAGGCTGCTTCTCCCTTTCTGCAGCCAGAGGGGCACTGAGATGGAAATGAAAATATTTATGGCTTCCTAAAGTAGCAGAATAGTCCCCGAGCAGCTTCACGGACAATTCCTTTGACCAAACCCTGTGGCATCTTTAGGGGCTTCCTTCCAGATGCCGGGCTGGCAGTGGGGAGAGGCAGAACACCCTCCTGCAGACGTGACTGCCTGGAGGCCTCTGCCAACTCCTCGCTCAGGCCGTGCTCTCGCAGGGCGTGCGAGCTTTACAACTGCATTTTACAGCTGAGCAGAGCTGCCAGTAAAATCAGTTGCAAACCTCCACCTGAGCTGAATTTAAAGGTGTCTAATGGTAAAACTCCTTGAAAATGGAGCAGGACTGAGCTCAAAGTCAGCAGCAACTCCTAAAGAGGATTAAAGTATTCAGAGTCACATTAGTAAGGATTAAATAATAATAAACCCCAGAAATTTGGAAAGGACAGAAACCCTCACACACAAAGGCACAAGCCAGATCCTAAGTGGGGGTTAGGAGAAACTTTCCCTGTGGGCAAACTATTCCAAGATCACTCATTTCACCATCATTTTCTTACTTCCCACAAGCATTTGGCCTTTGTCAGGAATACAAGAGACCTCTAGGAACGCGCCGGCTTATCCAGCATGGTGCTTCCCGTGCTCGCAAGGGGGGGGTCCTCAAGCTGCAAACTACCCAGCCAAGAAAAAGGAAATCCCAAACCTTCCCACAGAGGGACCAAATCCCTTGAAATTACCCCAAAATGGTGCAAGATGTTAGCTCACCTTCAAGCTGGCAAGGAGCTAAATGACAGCTGAGAGGGCACAGAGCCACTGGTTTGTGCTTGGGTTTCTTGCTGAAGCAATTCAGAGCTCCTGAGAAGAGCTGTGGCAGATGCATTCGGTCGCTACAGGATTGACTTCACCTTACAGCATCTTTTAAGCTGCTTTCAAGTCGGTGGCCAGTGAATACTATGAATTCTGTGATACTTTATCCAAACCACGTGTCAGCTGAATTTATCAGCACGATGGAGATTTGAGCGCAGAGCATCCAGAGCTCTGTGTAATCCCTCCAGTTTGGAAACCTGATGCCAGAATAGCAAGAAATTCCATCCAGAGGGAAATAGCCTGAATTAATTTCTGAAAGACAGTGCCCTTGTTCATAATAGTCTGATGGTCACATGCTGTAATTTCTTTTAAAATATTTGGGGCAAAATGTGTTTTGGGGACTATTCACTAGATGCTGAGAGAGAAAGGACTTCCTGGGTGTTCTCAGGAAGTTAAACATCAATGAATTTCCTTCTCCCACAGTTAAAAGTATGTTAAAGTTGAATCCAAACAGACTGCAAATATCATCAATATAATGCAGAAATATTATGGTCCCCCAAATCAGCATCATGAACCTGGATATTCAGACTCAATGACAAAACTCAGACACACCAGAAAACATAACTAACTCCAGCAGATCTAGTTTCATACTTCTTCATTCTGGTGTCACTTCAGGGCAGTGCTGGATTCTTTTTTATTCAAATTACAACTAAGTGTAAGATAAAGAACGTTGAAAGAGTGTCTGAAGATGCTACTACCAGCAACATGACAATGAACAGCCTCAACCTTGCATAACTGAAATAAATAGGTGTACTTGCACATACCTAACCTGTTGATGCAGAAGATTTCTCTTTTATACCAGAAGGGATGCTGAAATCTCCATCTTAAGTGAAGAGCTCAATTCAGCCCACATTGTAGACTCACTCACAATACACAATAAAGGCCATCTGATTTTAACCCCCTTTTGGAATCAAAATCGGTTGACTGGGAACACACTACTTACCCACTTCACAACTGTTTAGATTGAATGATGTAGCACTGAGAGTTTCATAAAGGAAAAGCAAACCTCATCTTGACATTTTCCTAATCATTTGTCCGCGACTATAAATTTTGTTCTTACTGTAATTTCCAGATGGGAATTCACATGGAGTATCTGTGCCTAGTTTCCAAAGTGGAAAGGAAAAGTGATAGTTAAATGACTGAGCAGCACTAAAGAAGATAATCCTGGCTCCATGAAACTTTGCAAAGAAGAAAATCAAATTAAAATAAGCTCAGAAGGATGCAGAACCCTCCTCTCTACAATCACCCAAGATAATCAGGAATTCAGACCTTTTTGCTTAGGTTGAAAGGAAGAGGCCTCGTGAAGGTAATCCTTGTATTGCTCTGCTTTCCCTTGTTATGAATATCCTTAGAAGTGAAAATACTGAGAACTTAAAACACTTAAAAAGTGTTTTGGAGATTTTTTTGCGTGCCATTCAGGTTCGGTGTTGTTGAAATGCCAACAAGCAGCTCAACAGACAAAGGTTCTGGCTGAAAGAAGAATCTGGAGTAATTAATGGCATTGCTGTTTGCTCAGTTTCCACCCATACTGGAAGATGGAAAGTGTATCCCCTCTTAGCCATCTTCACTAAAGCTCTCCTGACATTTTCAGGACAAACTGATGGATGATCAGAACAGCCTGGAATTATGAACATTCTCATCCTTTTTTATTAGAATAAATGTATTTCTCCATCAATTTTGCTGCCTGGGGATTCTGTAAGAGATTTGTTGTCAAGTATTAGCATCCAGAGTTCTGTAAATATGGTCTATTTGGTCACTATCTGGGAAAGGGGCAGGAATTTAATTTCTATGGGTGTATTAGCAATTTTCTGTATAAGATCATGTGAAGATCACAGATTTATAGTCAACTTGAAAGCCTCCTTTTCTAAAACCTTAGATTAAAACTACATAGAGAGAAATTGGGTCCTCTCCAGAGCTATGGAACTGCAGGACTCACACAAACATCAAAACCTCCAGCATGACCGCGCGCGTGTCGTGTGCCTCAGCACACCTCGTGCGCTCCTAAGGCAAGACACCCAAAGAGAGGACATCCAAAAAGAACCCTCAGTGTAACAGTTACATCAGAAGAGCAACTTCAAATTTACTCTCTTGAAAAAACAGGTTCAGGAACTGTTCCTTACTTCACCCAGCCTTAAAAAAGATGTTGGTGCTGTCACATGAAGGTACTGGGTCAGAACTATCTGACAGCAGCAGAGAAGGGCAGAGGGAAACAGCTCTCCCACATTACAGAAAAGCTGGGAAATGGCAGTGACAAGCTCTCTCCCATTCCAATCCCGCTGTGTACTCAGAGAAGGAGATTGGAAGAGCAAGACAGGAGTAACCTGTGCTAAGCTGCAACAAACAGCACTGCACATTGCCAAAAAAGTCTCGTTCCAGGGGGCAATGAACCACCCCAGCCCCAGAGCTGCAACAAAACTGGCTCTTGTGAAAGGCAGGAACTACAGAGCTGAAGGAACAGAGCTCAGGCCTTAAGGTCAAAATCTCTTCACACTGTAGATCCCAGAACTAAGTGCTTATTTTCTTAATGTCCTCCTCCTGCACCAAAACGTGTCATTCTTGGTCTCAGCCCATTGGTCATTTCAATTTAAAGATGAACATATTCATCTACTTGTTAGGCAAATGGGAATCTAAAGAGACTTTACCCACTTAAAATGCAACCACATTAGAAAAATAAAATCCATTTTTATAGCTCTCCCTGAGGAGCGCGAGAATTATTAAATAAGAACATTGAAAAAATTAATTGCAAAGTTGTAAATGACTAACGGTTCACTTTGGTGTGTGGACGTGGGTGTGCACAGACACATGCATCATTACATTAGGCTTTTAATTGTGTAAGGGATTATTAGTAAGTTTTATCAAGCACAACAGTGGAATTTCTTATTTTTTGCTCTGTTACTCCTCCAAAAAGTAAAAGGGAATCAAAAGCTGAAATTCCCTTTCAGGAAACATTAAGGTTGTGAATTTGAATATTTAAAAGTAATGAGGAAATAGAGATGCTGAAGGTTCTTCTTTAACCTTAACACCAGAAAGCCACTTCCATATCTTTCCAGCAGTAGTCAGAACATTAAAATCACCATATCCTGTACGCACAAGGTCTGGGCAAGAAAACCTTAATTTTGAATATATTCATTTCATGGTTTAAATTCACAAGCCTCAAAATGTTTTTGCACATGCAAGGCATTAGCCTCCACCGTTACCGTCTGCAAGGCCTATTCCAGCCCACATCCTTGCTTCTAACCTTTCACTGCTTTTTCAAATAAATTCCCTCTTAGGCTGAACTTTCTCATGCTTAGTCAGAGCCCAAAGGGAAATATGTTTTTAAAAGATCAGGCCAATCATTTCTTATTTATGGGGTTGTGAAATATTTACTATATATTCCATTTTGGGGGGAAAAAAAAGTGCTATTTTCTTTTTTTCTCCTGGTAACTAATGTCCCACAGCAGAGACACACTCATGTCCTGTATGCAGGGGGTGGCTTTGAATCAGTTGGCTGAGAAACGGCAAAGAAAAACATAATTCTGTTCACAGCCTACAACATCTCGGGTGCAGAGGAAAGTCGGTGTCCCTACCAGCAACTGTCCTGTCTGAGCCCAGCACCCAGGTACACTCGAGCACACAATAACCATTAGTCTGGTAACAACTGCACTCAGCTACCAGGACATCAGCCTCCATGCAGGCCTAAATGCTTTGCTACGTCTGGGTACTTGGGTCAGAGGGACGGAAGATCTGGCAGAGAGAAATGTCTCTGACATCACAACCACCCACTAAAAAGCTGCACCACAACGTGGGAGCCGCAGTATGAGAGCTGGTGGCAATGTCCCCAACAAGCCAGGTCTGCTGTCCCAGAGCCACGTGCTCCCTTCTAGGCTATGGCAAAGGCCAAGCTCAGAGCCAAGCTCTGAACGAGGGCACTCAGCCAGTAGCACAGAACCCCAGAGACACTGGCTTCTCCTGCCCACTCCATCATGTAAGTAGCTGGGACTGGAGCATCTCCTCTGAAGATCACTTTGGTACCACTACTATTAAAAGGATATTTAACCTTGAAAGAAGTTATTTAAACTCTGAGAGACTGCAGCGGACGCCGCGCACTCCTGCTTTCCTCAGTATCCACACAAGGAAAACGTGCCAACCTCCCTTCCTTCTCCCTCCCTAGACTGCACTGCCACAACAGGCACCCTTGGAGTTGATACACCTAATTGTAGTTAGCAGCATGATTTTGGTCTGTACTACAGCAGTCTGTCACTTGAGGAGAGAGAAATCCATCCATTTCTGTCTCTTCTTGAGGGCTGGTTTTGAGCTGGAGACGATGCTGAAGCCTGGACTGTACCCCAAGAGCTGGAGAACTCTTGGTATCACCAGTTGCACCCTGTCTTTCCTGGATGTTCTATCCGTGTTTCTCTCTCTGTGGGACACCAGTACCTGTGTAACCCTTCATTTACACAAGCTCTGTACCCCAGTGCAATACCACAACTCACTTCAACAGGGAAAATAATGCACAAAATGTTAAAAACTTTCTATAAAGGGGGAGGGCGGCCGAGTCTGGCCATAGAGGGAAAGACAAGACTTCAGTTTAATTGAGGCAAAGTGCAGTTAAGTGGCTCCTGGCAGGAGGTTCCCCCCCGGGGCTTACAGAGAAAGCCCTGGGAAAGGCCTTCAAGTCTGAGAGGCTGCGGAACTGTCTGCACAGCACATTTCTGAAAGACACGTTAGAAAAACAACCTTGAGGATGGTCTGTCTATGAAGCAATGGAACTTTCTGAAGGCCAAATCTACTTTTAAAATTCTTGCAAGCCCACAGCTGTCGACGCCAGCCCAGATTTTTGTCAGTGACAATGAACAATTTCATCTATGATTTTTACCCTGTCTTTGTGCAAGGGGAAGGAGTTCTCCTGACATGACTTAAGGAAAAGTGCATTCAGATGCTAGCTCAAAGTCATGAATTCCTGTTTCAGAAGCAACCAGCAGCTGCTCCTAATGAGCAGACACCCAGTGCCCTCACACACAGTCTGATGAAGGCCAGTTAACGTGGCACCCTGCAGCAGGCTACGAGCTGGTCTCTCGCACAGGCTTTCCAACACTTCTCACAGCAGGGCCCCTAACTCAGGCAGCCCCTCCAGCAGGATCCATGACTGACCCCAGAACATGCCACATTTCCCTGACCACAGGGGAATGACTTTTCCTCCCTCTTCTGTGGGAGACAAGAAAGAGGCTACAGGTTACCACTGAGGGCATGGGAGTTACTGGTTGGCAGCTCAGCTCCGTGGCTGCTCCGGCTGCTGCTGTGCTCTGCCAGATGCCACCAACTCCTGCTGCACAGGGTGCTCCTGCTCAGGAGGGGCTCCAGTCTGGGTGGGGGTGTGACACTATCCTAGGTCAGCCAGTGCCTCCTCCCACTGGTCACACCTTGGAGGTAGCTCCTCTGCCGTCTGCGCTGCTGCTGAACTCACACTTGCCTCAGGCACCCAGGGGCTGCTGCTCATCCTTCATTCTGCCAGTTCCCACATACTCTTCTCTACAATGTCCAGTCACAGGACCATTAAGGCCTCTGCTAAATCCATTGTTTTTCCCCACTAAATCCAGTCACTTCTGTGTCCCCTTCAAAGGGCAATATGGAGACTTCTGCCTCCTTCCAGGAGAGATTGAGGCAGGACACTCTCTCTGTAGTGCCAGAACTTCCCACCCACCCCAGAAAAACTTCTTACCACAATGGTCTAGGAAGAGCTGCTCGTCGTGGAGGTGACATAACATTGTAACACAATATCCAAAGATATTTTTTGCCCTTCCTGCAACCTCTTAACTTAACAGGGTGGTGTGAAATACCTGGTAAAGATCCTTCCCTGTGAGATGATAATACCAAAAGGGATCCTACAGGGAGGCTGGAGCGGGAGTCTGAATTCAAAGAGTGTCCAGTGATAGGATGAGGGGAAATGCGTTTTAAACCCAGGGAAAATAGGTTTAGATTGGATCTTAGGAAAAAGTTCTTCAGTACCAGGGTGGGAAGACTCTGGAACAGGTTGCCCAGAGGGGCTGTAGATGTCCCTCCCTGGAGGTGGGATGGATCCAGCCAGGCTGGATGAGGCCTTGAGCAACCTGAGCTAGTTGAGAGGTGTCCCTGCCCATGGCAAGGAGGTTGGACTAGATGATCTCTAAGGTCCCTTCCAGCCTAAGCCATTCTATGATTCTATGAATACTAATATTCAAAAATTCCCTGCAAACAGGAGGAAAGGGATCCCACAAAACAGAACAGCTAATGAACAGGAATCAAAACCAGGTTATGTTACTTGGAATCATTCTTGGGATTTTGTGGGCTCTGGCCTAGGAGCTTTCAACCTGAAGGGGTGGCCACAGCAAGCACAAATGCCCTGGGAAGCAGCTCCCGTTTCCACTAGCATTTAAAGCACGAGTGAAGGAGGCTGTCGGACGCTGCCAGGCCAAGGATGGTCTGGGCTTACTGTCAGGATTTGCGTGCTGTGCTCTCAGATCTCTCCCCAGTGGTGGATCCACTGAAGAGCTGTGTAGGGGTAACCTGCTGGCAGCAGGAGCGCAGGGAGCACTTCTAATAAAAAGCAAAAAATCCAGGTCTGAAGGGAACTGCCTCTATGAAAAAGCAGGAGGTAGAGACAGGAAGAACAGGATCTACCAGGAAACATCCATTAGTGGTCTTCCAACCTCCAGCAAATATCACCCAATCGCCATAGTAACAAATGGCAACACCATTAGGAGTGAAAGCAACTAGAGCATTTGAACTGGGTTGGTTTAGCAGAACTGCTCCTCCTGTTTTCATGCACACCACAGAGTATCTGGCTGGTGGGACACTGACAGCCCAACAGCAAACTTCACCTGCACAGCTAGTGCTGCCTCTGAGCTCTACATGCCTTTGAGCTACACTTGCTTGTCATGGTCCTCAGAAAAGTTGTTTGCAGGGCGAGGGAACAGAGCAAACCACGCTCTCAGCAACCACACTGCTCTGAATTCAGCCAGCCTGACTGACACGCTGGAGATGGATTCAAGGCTCCCCAGACCACCCCTTCCTGATTCTTCCCACTTTTAACAGCATTTTCTTGAAAGATTCCAGGAATGGTAATCTTCTTCCCAACAATATTAACCAGCACGGCTCCATCAGGCTTGGGACTTCTTCCTGGAGAAGAGGAACACTCACTCAGTCTCCAAGGGCTGACCAGACATATGTGAATACACCTGCTATACTTTGAGAAACCTTCAGCTTTCATCTATTATTCCTCTTCCATTTCTCCGTGCATTTGTTTTCTGTTTTCACGGGACACAGAAATGCAATCCAACAGCATAAGGCTGAGCCCAGACAGGGACTGGGCCGCAAGCCCAGAGACTTGTGCTCTTTTCCTTTGCATCTCGCCTGCTGGTTGCCTCTGACAAGTCACTTTCTCTCCATCCTGTTGCTTCCCAGGCTGCCTGCAGAATACCAAAGTCCTCTGGGAAGTGATCTGAGGCTCAGCAGTACTATGGACTAGCAGCACAATCTGCTGTGTCTGTTAACACTTAGTATTTCACTAACAGGTATAAGACCATTGGTAAATTAGGAAATTAGAAATTAGGCAACCGCTGTATCAGCAGTTGCTAGAGCAACCTCAGTTCTGACCTAGGCTGGTCCAAAGAAGCAGAGACACTATCAGAAAGAGCAGCAGTGAGCACGTAGACTTAGGTGCAATGAATTAATGTTCCATGGGTGACCATAAAAACCTCACAGTCTAACTTTGAGCTCTGCAAGCCAGTTATGGTTGTTTTGGAGATGTTCTTGTACATAAAAGAGTAAGAATAATACAACAGCCTGAATACTGCAATCCATAATCTGTAGCAGAGCAATAGATCTGGAAAGAGTGAAGGCCACCACGCCCTGAAGACCACGGCTGTGCTAGTGGAAGCTCCTCTACCTCCTAAGGACGAGCACAGCAACAAGCTGTCAGCATGGAGACCACCCTGGGTTTTCTTCCTGACTCAACCGCAGCTCCCAGATACAGGTGCTGCCATGGGGAGGATGCTGATCCAATTCTGGTTCCAGCCTAGCTCTCAAAATTACTGTCCCCAAACTGTGACATGTACATTAAAACATAGCCCAGCACAAAGGGCTGCTCTCGTCAGAGGTGACACTCCCCGCAGCCGTGTCTCTGGCACAGCGTCCCTGCTGGTGCAGGGCCTGGGGACCCCTGCTCACCCCTGGTATCCTTCAGCTACCTGTCAGGTTGCCAAGAATTTCCTGTGGTATGCGAGCAGCAGGAGGGAGAATGTTTTTACAAAGTTTCTAACTCCCCTAAACATGGTGGGAATTCCCATGGAGAATGATGGGGCAGACCTGGCCCAGACACCTTCTTCCCAAAGACTTCCAAAAGTCTGGTGCAAACCACGTATGAGCATCTCAGAAAAGACTGCCAGGCTTCTACAGGACCAGTCAGTGACCCCGAGGTCAAACTGGTCACACCTGCCTAGGTAAAAGTATCAAATAAACAGGGGTTTTTTAAACCCCCTGTCCTCCCTTCCTCCTCCCCTGGCAGTCAAAGTTGGTAGCAGCCAGACAAGCCTTTTTATTAACACATTAGCACTGTGGGCTGCATTGTTTTCTCCTCTCTACATGTGGGAATTCTGGTCTTGGACCCTGAGCCAAGGCTAGAAAAGTAACTCCCAAAGCCATGAAACTGTATGAGCACATCCTCTCCTCAGTACCACAGACCTGTGTCCCTTCAAGGACAGGTCCAAAAAACCAGGGAGTCCCAGCAACAACCTATCGACTAAAAACCCCAAGGCTGAAAATAACCAGCCAAGTGCAACAGTTTTTCCTCAAGGGAGTCTTCAAAGTGCCTCCCCGGCTGGAAAGTCTAAGCACCACTGTCTCCTCTTTAAGCAGGCAACAAATAAGCAACTGGTCCCAGCTTGCCCTGTGGCTCCCTTCTTCCCAGGGTAAAAAAGGTCCAGCCAGCCCTTCCCGCAGCAGCCCCTTCTTACCATAGCCCTGGAGGGACCTGAAGGCAGGGACAGGTTATGACACAGCTTCACCCACATCAGTAACTCATCCTCCCAGCAGCCCAAGCACGACTCGCTCTCCCACCCAGCATGGCAAGATGCAGATTTTGCCTCCCAAGGACAAACGCAACTCGCTCCTCTCAGGGTCGTTCAGGGAGCACAACTCAGCCAACTGCCACCAAAGTTCGACTCCTCTGCAACCAGGCCAAGGTGCCCTTGCTGTGCTCTGCAGAGGTAGCCACTGAGATGTCTCTTCACTTAGAACACAACGTTGCCATCATCAAAACTTTTCAGGAGCCTGCTGTGGCCTTAACAGCTGCCTCCAAAAAGGTACCACAGAGAAAACCTGAACAGCTTTGAAAAACCTGCAGTTCTAGTTATTTGAACTAATGCCAAGGACCTGCTGCTGGTCTGGGGAGCTCCTTGTCCACACCAGTTTGGATGGATGTAACTGATGCCCCAGAGAGAAGCACATGAGAGAAAACAAGATCTTGCTCTATCCTTTAAATACTGAGAAATTTTGGAAGGTGGCAGCAACCCATGCCTGCAGAGACCATCAATCCAGAGGTTCTCAATGAGACAGAAATAGCAGAGGAAGATTGGAACAATATAGACGTCTGTAACAGCAAGGGTGTAAACAGCCAACTCGGGTCACAGAGGAATAGCCGTGGAGCAGCAGGCAAAACAAAAATAGCAGGAAAGGAAAGATAAATAAAAAATTCCTAAAATATATGAGAAGCAAACAGACTGACAAGGAAACAAGAGGGCCATTGACTGAAAAAAGGAGAATAGTTGTGCAGAGGCAACCAGCATAGGCCAGGGATTTCAATCCCACCCCAGAAGGGAAGGCACAGGGAGGAAAGAAGACAGCTGAGCTATTTCGCTGCAGCAGCAAGGAGGGGAAGAGGAAGATGACTCCATCAGGAAATTACAACCATCTGCACTTTGGAACAGCAGCAGCGGCCAGGCAGTTTCACACTCACTCTGTAGGACAGGTGACACGCACAGCCTGCTCTTCCACCGGGGTGGATGGCTGCTGTGGATCTTCCTTCCCCATCCCCTACTCTGGTAGCATGGTCTTGCCTCCAGCTCTTTCAGCTAGATGAGACTACTCTGGGATCTCAGTGAGTGTGGCAGGTAAAAGGAGGGTTTGGGAATTCCTGTGCTGGGGAGGGGGGCAGATTTGTAGAGCCCTGCATGAAGATGGAAGCAGCCCCTGCCTCTCATGCTGCTCCCTGCTCCATCTCCACTGCTACCACGGCAGCTCCTCTGAAGCCTGGTGCAGGGAGCAGCTTCTTGTCACTGCTCTTTCTCAGAGATTTCTTTTGCCCGTGAATCCCCATTCTCCCCTGCTCCCCAAGATCCAGCCATAACAGAAGAAGCAGTTATGGCCAGGGAAATCCTCCTATGGCTCAAATGACGTGGGGTTTGCTCACACAGCAGAGGCATGAACTCTCATGACTTTTTCCTCTCTTACTCTCCATAATTCACTCTACCTTTTCTCAGTCAAAAAAATTCCTCTGACAGGTAAGAAGGGGAAAAGCTGACTTACAGAAAAAAACATCTCTTTGCACAAGGTGGTTCCCAAGCTCTGGCAAAACGGATACTACGTCCAATACCTGAATAACAAGCCCAGGATGCACACAGCCTAGCCCAGAACACCATAGTGCCCAGTGTCAAAATCAAGAGCAAGAGGGCCAGGAGATAAGCCTGGGAAGAGTCAGGATAAGTAAAACATATTTATACCCACACAGGGTAAGTTTGGTGCTTCCCAGTTGCCCTCTGTGACCACCAAGGCTGGTACTTACCTTTCCAAGGGAAGCCCTGGCTCTCACCTAACACAATCATAGCAAAATCCAGGTGGGCAGAGGCCTCAGCAGGTCTCTGGTCTGACCTCCTGCTCAATGCAGGGGCTGCTCTCAGCTCAGACCTGGTTACTCAGGGAAAAGCTTTTCTTTAAACACAGCCTGAACATCTCTTCTTTCCAGTTTATGCCCGTTATCTCTCCTCCCATCCCTATCAGCCCCTCACAGGGCCCATCAGTCTGCCACCAGGTGCTCCTGATGCCATCTCTTCCCCAGGCTGCTGAGGTGAGGAGAGGCTGAGGCCTGTGCTGGACCCGCTCGGGTTTATCAGCGTCCTGCCTCTGGGCAGGGACACAGACACCCCCCCAAACCGGCAGGCTTAATGTTTAAAAACCCTACAAGACTTGATCACACCAGCGGTCGGCAGCTCCCAGCACCTCCCCGATCGGGGCTGAGGGGCGGGAGCTCTGCTCATGGCCACCCTTCTCCTCACGCTCGGCTCCCCGAGCCCGCCCAGCCGAGGGCTCCGAGCTCCCCTGACAGCGGGCGGGCTCTGCCGCGGCCTCTGTCCCCGCGGAGGCCGCGCCGTGAGGCGGCCGCTCGGCGCCGCCGCCGCCATCTCCGCGGCGCGGGCCGCCCCCTGCCGGCCACGGCCCTGGCCCGCGGGGAAGGGCCCCGCCGGGCACTCCGCCTCCTGAAACCAACCGTCCGCCATCCCCGCTCCCCCCGTCACAACCGCCGAGAGGGCCGAGGGAGGCCGGGGAGCCGCGGGCAGCAAGCCCTGGCCGTACCCCCGCGGGGAGAGCGCCCGCCAAAGGGCCCTATGCCCCGCAACGCGGCCGCGGCGCTCGCACACGCCCGGCCCCCGAGGCCCCTCACGTCCCCACAGCGCCAGGAGTACTTACTGCCTTGGGAGGCTCCTTCACCTGAGGCAGCTTCAGTGTCTGCAAAGAGAAAGAGCTGCACTTAGATCCGACCGGCCGACTCTGCCCCGCGTCTGCCGTCCCCGGCGCCTCGCTCCCCTCCGGCCGCGGCTCTTCTCCGCCATGACACCGCGGCCCCCGCCATGGCTGCCCGCGGCCCCCAGCCGGGAGCAGCTCCCTGGAGCGGCTGACCCCTGCCCAAATCGCGGGTTCACTCGGCAGGACGGCAGCTGCCGACCGAGCGGGCTGCGGCCCCTACAGCGGCCGGGCTGCGGGGCCTAACTGGGCCACCCTGGGCCACCCTAAGGGCTGTTACTTAAAACGCAGCTGCCCGCGGTCCTCTGGGAGCCTCCCAACTAGGGGCTCTTGGATTCGAAATGGTAGTTAGAAGGGACCCCGTACCCCGGCCCTGCGCACAGGGATCCTGCCCTGAGGAGCCTCAGGGGCACCGAGGGCTCTGGGTAGTCGTGGGGTGCGAGGGGGTCCCCAGCATCATAGCCCAGAGCAGTGGCCTCCCCGCCCTCCCCCTGCAGCTCTGCCAAGGGAAACCACCCCCCACTCTCCCCCTCCGGCTTCAGCCCCACTGGTGTGGGGACTCCAGGTGGAGGGGCCCTGGCTGAGCTGTGCACAGGCTGGGCTGACACATCCCAACAGTCCCACCGCCATTACTGCAGAAACTGATGAGTTTCATAATTTCTACTGGAGGTTTGTTGAAATGGCCCATGTGCTTAATGCCCGGCCAAGTGCTGTCAACTGGGAAAAGCAGAGAACACAGCACCCAGCTCGGCCTCCCACCAGAGCCAGCACAGCCTGCTCCAGCCACTGCCATGCCTCCCCTCGCAGACAGCGATGGCAAAGCCCCTACAAGAGATGGGCCACGAGAATCCCCCCAGGGCTATTCTGCCCTGGTCCTGGTCGTACTGGAGGCAGGTGTGAAAAGATGGGAGGAAAAGCTCCTCCTGCTCGTAACACACAGGACCACATGAAGCGCATGAGAAAGATCATGTCCAAGAGCTAAATGAATGCAATGGGCAAAGACTGCAAGCTGGAAAGGAAAAACCCAGAGTTACAAGTCAAAAGGATCACAAATGATGAGGATTTCTAAGGCTTTTTAAAGCGTTTTATATTCACCCTAAATTGCATATATGGTGTGTCACGTTATCTACCAATGCACCTAATTCCAAAATACCCCCCGTACGTCTCTGGGAATCACTCTTGCATTGCTCTGAAAACCACAGCTGCAGAATTTTTGAATTTAAAATTTGCAACCCTAAGTAATGAACACTATTTGCCATTTAATTCCCTTATTTCTCAAAAGTAATAAAACCAATTGATGGTGGGTTTGTGAATTTGTACATCTACTCGATTCACCTGCCTGATTAGATCACTTTTCTAGCCAGCAATTTTAGTTTGGCACAACTTCATAAACTGAGGAGCCAGATCAGAACCGCTCAGTATCACACACAAAAACTCAACAGTCAAAGCCCCGGATTTTTCCACAGCAGCTACTTCTTCAAATTACCACTTACCACTCAAGGAAAAAGCCAGTTATGGCACAACTGAGTTCTGCAAAACACTGTCCTGGAGCTCGCAGACAACGGCATAAATAAACCATAAAAGATACATACTATGCATACACCAGGCAACTCCTGTCATTTAAACAGCTTGAGAAAGTACTTCAATCAAACTTAACAACAATCAAGCAACACGCAAAGGTTTAAGCAGCAGCCATTTCGGAGCTGTGTTTAGAAACGTTGTTACTTTTAGTCCTAAGACAGACGGAAGACTCCATGAATTTAAAAAAAAAATTAAATAATAAAAATCCCCTAACAGCCCACTCGAAATCACCTTTGGGCTGAGACCAAGTAATTACAGCTTTAAAACAAAAGACCAATTTCTGAGAAAGCTGCATGAGTAAAGGAGTTGGGAGGTCAGAGGGAAAGCTGGAAAACAGGCGAGTTAACTCCTGTGCCTCAAGTCACTTTCTGCATCTCCTGTTAAAATCTGCTTCAGACTGGGAAATGCACAGTTTAAAATGGAAGCTCGGGATGCAGAACAGAGGGCAAAGGATCCCCCCCCACCCCCAATTCTACTATTTTTCAGTAGCACATAATCAAACAAATGAAACCAAACTTTCTTCAGCTCAGAAACACCATCTCTCTTCAGCAGTGGTTATTTTGCTATTAATTTTCAACTTCTCAGCTCAAAATCGGTTCAGTCACAGAACTGCTCCGACTCAAGACTCCAGAAATGCGCACTTTGGAAAAAGGCATTTTTCCATATTCACAATTCGAACGAGTCATCTTCCTTTTCACATTTTTGGAATCAGGCTGAACTCAGTCTTGGAAAATATTAATCTGAAACTTTTAAAAGCTTTGAGAAGCTTTTTACCAACTGGTTAAACCAGAAACTTCGCCTGAAGGATCCAGTCCAATTCTAGGAGGTCACCTATTCTGATGACAGCAGACCAGCCCCTCGGCTGGCACACCCTTGTGGAGGGTAACCAAGAACTGACTGCTTCAGAGGGAGGCAAGGCAGCAACTAAATAATGTAAATAAATCATAAACAACTTGAGCAAAATCATCATTCAGCCCTGCAAAGCTTATCTGGAAGCAGAGAACTTCCACCAATTATTAGGACAGAGGCGATATATCCTGCGAGGGTTAAACTTGAGCCTTGCTATTTTCTTTCGTTTTCTTTCTGAAGAATTCTCCTTTGGGTAGAAATCTCCCTTGCTTGGCCTCAGCCCAGAGGTTTTTAAATTTACTGTTCAAAAGTCTAATAAAATAATTTCAGCTTTTTTTTTTGGACTTATCTAAAAGTGAAATAATTTTCCTGACTCAAAACATGCAGATGTTTCACTGCTTGTGTCGCTTAAATCCGACCCAACCGTACAAACCAAAACTTTCTAGCTGACTAACTCCTGAAGGCAATCCAAGCCTTTTAATGACTTGAAAAACCCCACACAGCTAAACAGAAAGCACTGTAAGCAAAACATCTTTAAGGCCTGGCTCGCATGTAGGCGAAGCGGTAACGTTTGTCAGCGCCGATCGCTGGGACGGAGCCTTCCATCGCCACCAGGAATGCGCAGCCTTTCTGCTCCAGCTGAACTCCAGCAGCTCTGCAGGAGGAAGGAGCCGCGATCCTGCCGGGCTGCACAACAGCTCACAAAGGAGCCTTTCAGCTCGACCACATAACTGTTTTGTTGGGTTTCTTTTTTATTTTATTTGTGTGTTTCAGGGAGGTAAAGGGGAAGGAACGCAACCTTCTTGTTTCTTCCTTGATGAAACGTAGTGAGCAGATCTTGTTTCTGATTCTCTGCAGAACTCTTAACCAGGGTTTTCCCTGCCTGCATCTTGGCTGTCAGAGCAAAGCAGAAAGGCAGGTTGCCCCTGTGAGGCAGCACATCTTGGAACAAGAGCTGCCTCAACCCTCTGCACTTGGAAACTGCCAGGAGATCAGTAGCTCCCTGACATTCTACAGCTAATGCTGAGCACCACATGGAAGGCTCAAGAAACTAAGAAAATGTGCCATTTTCCAATCCAAAACCATCCTTTCCCAAAGGCAGACAAGAAAAAAAATCTGCCTGAAGAACACAGGTCACCTCTGACACAGCTTCTCCACCATGGAGATCTACAGAGGAAGCAGCTGCAGTTATAAAAAAAAAATCTAGGAAATTTTTCCAAAGAAAATTTCTTACAAAGAAAAAAGGTGATGTTGCCACTGTGAGAATCTTAATGCGGAACTGAACAGCTCAAAGGATGAGAAGAAATTTCAGTTTTGCACAGGCTGTGCAAGTGGCTGACAAGTAAGGACCAACTGCAAGAGCAGAGAGGGCGGCAGACCTCCCACTCTCACTGGCCAAGAGCCACAAGCCCCAGGCTCCCCTGCTTCAGCTCCAAACTGGACACAGGGATGTACAAAAGCCAGCTTAGAAATAAACCAGTTCAAAGCAAGGACAACTTGAGATCCTCGAACCTGCCATCCTAGAGACGGAAGTTGTGTCACTAAATGGGGCTACCTAGACAGATGATCTTTTCTGTTGTTCTGCCCCAAAAGTCCAAACCAGATCAACACAACTGTTTGCTCTCCCATGGGCTGAACCTTTTGCATCACCAGCACTATCCATCTGCAGGACCAACCCGCAGCTTGGCCAAGAACCACCAGTGACACAGGAACCACACAAGAAAGCAAAAAGCAATGGGCAATTCAAAGGGAAGAGGTGTGTCCTTCAGCAGATCACAAAAAGCAGGTATTTCTGCTTGAATGCCCAAAAAGTCCTGGAAGAAACCACCGAAAGAGAAGAAAAGGGGCCTGAGTTTGCTGCAGCTACTCTGGTGCTGAGCTGATGAGTTTACCTAGGATCAGTCAAACCTTCAGGGAAGAGCAGATGTTACGTGACTGAGGATGGGTGGCCCAGACCTCGGGGAAACCGCAGCTGATGCTCACAGAATGCATCAGGCGAAGAGGCAGTGCCAGGTCCAGCCACTGCAATACGGCCCCGTCCCTGCCCCGCCAAAAAAGAAATGACTAAAAGATTCAGGATCTGAGTTTCTGGCAGCTGGTAGTTGAGTCTAATAGGCCAAGGGAGCTCAACTTTCAGTGCTTCGAGGACAAGCAGAGCAAGGAGAGCTGTCTTGCCAGGGACTTGGGGTTTTATCCGAGGCTCGGACCGAAGATACGCAGGAGAACATGCCGAGTGCAGAATCACATCCTTGGCTACCCGTAACCACCAGGTCACCCCAGGTTTGGTACGATGGTGAAGTACCAGCCACTTCTTCTCTATGAAACCTTAGATACTCCCAGCAATAAAAGCATCTTTCACATGAATTTCTTTCCTACAGTCTTCTGCTATTTCCAGCACCGTTACTGGTACCGTTCTGTGTATGGTTCTCTCTGGATAACACCACACGGGGCTTTCCTTTATATAAACCTTTCTCTTTCCTACCTATACATTACACGTACACTCAACGTAGGTAACGCATTGTCCGTGCTCTGCACAGAGGGACGCGTCCTGGCTGCTCTGCCAGCTCAGGTTCTGCTCCTGGGAGAACCAGAGTCCTCAGTTTGGTTTCTTGTTGAAGAGTGTACGGGAATAAAGATCTCATTTTGATTTTTATCATCTTAAGGCAATTCAAATGCTCTTTAAATATTACTATTACGTGCATCAATTTACAACGCAAACCAACATTTTCTAAGTTGGACACATATAAATTGTGCTGCTGCACCACTTATGTGAAATTAATACAATTCCACAATCGAAATTTTGAAAACTTCTATCTTCTATAGCTACACGTTAAAGAGGCTTTGGAAGCCAAAGGTAAAGTCAGGTCTCCACTGAGCTCATGACAAAACTATGAATACCAATTGTACATGTGTAAGTTGATGCATCCAGACAATTTAATATATAGGTTCATTTCATATAAAAATAAATATATAAATCCAAATCAATTGGATGACACAGTAGGAGGTGACCTCATACTAATACAGCTCCTACAATTCCAGCTGCTTTAAGGATCCCATAGTGCTTGGCTAAGAGAAGTAAAATAAAAGTAATCCTTGTCCGAAATGTAAATCCTGTAATTATTATTGCCAAACCATCGTGGTGCTGTGCTGCGCTAGGACAGCATTCTGCGTGGCAGCAAATAACAGCTGCTCACTATTATTTTAGGGATTTCTGGGTTGTTTTTATTTCTTAAACTGCAGAGAAAAGCTACTCTGTAGTTACATTTAAAGGAGTTTTAGGTATTTTGTTGGTATTCAGAAAGGAAAAACAATTCTGCATGTATCTAAGGCTATAGAAGAAGCTCTGGGAAGTTAAACAGCACATGAGAAATAAGCAACCATGCAATGAAAGCATCTCTTGCGAGACTGAAAACCTCTGCAAGCTAAGGGTGCACGTTCACATTCCAGCTGTGCATTTGCTGACTTCTGAGGGTTTACACATTTAAAATTCCATATTGCATTACTCTTCTTTATTCCCGGATTTTCAAACTTTTCACTGGGAGTTCCCTTTGTGCTTCTTTAGACATTCCTGTCAATGGTTCTCCCGAAGACCACGTGTGCTGATGCTGCTGGTTACGACTGAGGAGCTAGAGCAGATGCTCCTACAAGTCTCACACATGGATTTCAGTGCTCAACTCAGGTGAAAGAAAATAAAACCACTGAAAGGCTCAAGCATTCATTTCGAGTCCCTGCTGGTCTGTTATTTCAGATACATATTCCTCCAGTTTATACAAACTGCACTAATTTTCCAAAACACCAACCAAAACATCCACATTTCTGCAACTAAGCAACATCGAGTTGGCCAGTCTTACCAAAAATTCAAATAAAGTCCCTCCTGACTAAGCACAAGATACATCATACAGACAGCACATTTGAGAAGCAACCTCGGCTGACAGCAGGGGGACGGGGGTGAGTTCAAGTGGCATCTTGGTTTTACCATAAAAATACAGCAGTCTGGCAAGGCCAATATCTGACTTTATATCCTCCCATCCCGATTTAACAGGGATGGACTGAAACAGGCAGGTGGGCAGGAGCGCAGGCACCTCGGGGAGATGCCTGTCCCTGGCACGTGGTATCTGCCAGGAGAACATCTTAGATTTGCAGCTCTCCCAACACACAGCGATGCCCCCGAGAGCCCCGTGCAGTAAATACTGCACTCAGTGCAAGAGCTGCTCCTGACCTCAGAGGAAATACTGCTGGAGAAGAGTAGAGAGCCACAAAGCTGAGACGGCCCCAAAGTTTATCCTGTGAATGGCCACATGAAAGCAGCTTTATTGACGAACAGAGCAGCAGCACAGCAATCTTCAAGACCATCCTGAAAACTGTCCCTGAACCTAACTTTGCTGGGTCACAACAACGCCCTGCAACGCTCCAGGCTGCCCAGTGGAAAAGGACCCTGGGGGGTTTGTCGACAGGCACCTGAACATGAGCCAGAGCGTGCCCGGGTGGCCAAGAAGGCCACCAGCATCCTGGCTTGGATCAGAAAGCGTGGCCAGCAGGACTAGGGAAGGGATTGTGACCCTCTACTCAGCACTGGGGAAGCTGTGCCTTGAATACTGGGTTCTCTTTTGGGCCCCTCACTACAAGAAGGACATTTTGGTTCTGGAGTGTGTCCAGAGAAGGGCAACAAAGCTGGTGAGGGATCTAGAGAATGAGTCTTATGAGGAGCGGCTGAGGGACCTGGGGTTGTTGAGCCTGGAGCAAAGGAGGCTCAGGGGAGACCTTCTCACTGTCAACAACTCCCTGACAGGAGGATGAAGCCAGGGGGGGTCGGGCTGTGCTCCCAAGGAACAAGAGACATGACGAGGAAATGGCCTCAAGCTGCACCAGGAGAGGTTTAGGTTGGACGTGAGGAAAAACTTTTTCATTGAAAGGGTTGTTAAACCCTGGAACAGAATGCCCAGGGAGGTGGTGGAATCACCATCCCTGGAGGCATTTAAAAGATATATACACGAGGGACAAGGTTTAGTGGTGGGACTGGCAGCATTGGGTTAACAGTTGGACTCAATGACCTTGAAGGTCTTTTCCAACCAAAACAATTCTGTGCTAAATGTTATCCCAGGATTCCCAAAAATCTGAGCAGGAGCGAGATACCTCTGTGTGCTCGCACATGGGTCTGGAAACAGTTGTAATACTTGTATTTCTTCCCACATATTCCACACTCGTAAGACCCTGAAAAACAAGACAGAAGAGTAGACATCACCATATTGGATCAGGAAAAACAGCCTCACCACATATTTATCCATAAACTGGGGACAAAAGAATGCAGTTTGCAGCAAAGTAATTTTTGGAAGGTTCATGGAGATAAACGCAGGAAATCACTATCCCAGACTCAATTCTTTTTTCAGCCTTTTTTAAGATTCCTTGGCATATTACCCTGAACTTACATTTTCAGTTTATCTTTTTAACTTTGCTAACATGAAAGGGCCGTGCTCAAAATAGCCTGATTTATAATTTTATAATAATGACTAATATTTCCTATGGACAGAAATAACCTTGAATTACTTTTCAGTAAGTTCCTAGTATATGGGAAAAAGAGATTTTCAACTGAAAAGGGAAGGCAATAAGTTATCTTGAGGCAAGGAGTTTTCAAAATTTCTCAAGAAATGCACAATGTACAAATTTCTCAAGAAACCCACAGAGATTTGGTAAATATCCACCCAGAGGAAACCAAATAGATAGAAATAGAACTTTTGACCTTTTTAAGGAAAAGCACATGACCACAGTTGTCTCTCTTCTCAATTTGTGTCTCTAATTCCAGAAAACACACATCTGCAGTCATTTGAAATGAAACCAGAGAAACAGAGCTGGGAGAATCATTTGTAATGAAGTTATGCAATGAATTTAGCCTCTTCTGTTTGTTGGACAGGCAGACAGAAATTTCCTTAGATTTGTTCTTTAAGTTGATTCCACCTTTTTTCCTCACTCCAACTTGGTGAACAGGCTATATATTCAGCCTTCCAGCTCTTGCTTGCTAAGTCTACTGCACTACTTAGCTGTCCATCAGCAAAGTAACTGAACCTATCTGTGCTCGTCAGTAGGGTGAGGGCAGCACTTATTGGAAGGGGAGACTGGAGAAAGCAGGACTGAAGATTATTTTCCATTTCATTCCATGGACGCTTCCTCACACAACCTTTCATCAATCTTCCTGACCACACAAAACAGTAAAACTCAGGGATAAGCCACAAACAAGAACAAACTACTCACACACACATCAAAATAAATATTCCCAAGCATCATTTTACAGCAATACTTACCCAGTGCTACTTGAAGTGAGCTCTTTCTGGGAACAAAACCAACTGTGTTTTCTGAACACGTTACACACGTGTTCATTTTCCCCTTCCCATGCCCTGCTCCTGACAGCTGGGGAAGAAAACACCCCTACTTCCAGTTTGTAACAGTGCTGAACTCCCTGTCCATCACTGTTAGCATCACTTGGGACTGTCTTCTGAGCTGGGGTGGCCACTCTGTCACTGATGCTGAGAGAGGCAATTCGCTACAGTCCGATACACAAGAGTACACAGCTGAAAAAATACTCTTAAAATACTGATATTCTAGACAGTTCACTGTGTCTGATCTGCTCCACAGCCTTTTAATTATGGTAGCTAATTTTATTTTATATAGAGATATGCATGTATGGGACAGTCATCACCTGTGGTCATTCTACACAGGCTTTGCTAAGTGAAATCCTGGGTGTCAGCAAGTCAGCAGCATCTGCCAGCCCTCATTTTCCATGCTCAAGAACTGGTTATATTCATCGCCAACCTCCAAAAGTCTTTCCTGAAAATTATTCCAGCTGGAGCCCCAAAGTAGCACCGCCAGAAGATGAGCACACTCACCATCCCCTGGGCCCTACCAACCAGTAACCTCGTGCAACAGCTGAGGCTTGGCTGTACCAACAGCAAAGTGCGACTGATGCCCCACCCCCCCCCCCACAACCACCATCCCCAGCGCCCGGCAGGCAACATCCCAAGACAGCCTGCGGGCGCGGGGGCACC
>JANHGN010026459.1:35610-47429 GCA_024605025.1 Megaceryle maxima
TCTTCTCCAGGCTGAACAGCCCCAGGGCTCTCAGCCTTTCCTCACCAGAGAGATGTTCCAGTCCCTTCAGCATCCTCATAGCCTCCACTGGGCTCTCTCCAGTATTTCCCTTTCCCTCTTGAACTCTCTGACTTTCTGGATCTATCTCTGCCAGAAAAGTAACCTCCTGGCTGGGCCATCTGCTCTGAGGTGGGACCTAAACCGGCAAATACGAACTGAAAGCAACACTGTTCCTCTGACACTGCCCTGCGTGGTACCAGCCGGAGCAGGTCCTCGCTGTACAGAAGGTCACTGGCCCCAAGTATTTTAGCAGCTGTTTTCTGTATGATTTCATGGCACAGAAACCCTGAAAGGAGCTTGCAGGTCCTCTCAAAAACAAAATAAGGAAAACCATAAAAAACACAGCACCACTGAATTTTTACCACAATCTTACAACAATTTTACAACAAACGGTTCTCTGCCTTTCTAGGTGAGAAGAAAGCTGCAGCCAGCAGATGAACCCTGGCTAGAGAACAGGTTCAGATGCGTGTGCCAGGAAGGTGAACTCACAGCCCTGCAACCAGCACCCCAGCATCTCACACAAGGCCAGGCACTGCCCGGGGACCCACCACAGAGCTCTGCCCAGACCCACAGCCCCCTCCCATCCCAGGGAAGAGCTGTAACGTGGTGAAAAGGGAATGAATTATAAGCATTATTAAAAATAAAAATACATAGATCTATAAATACACACACGTGTACACACAGACACATATAAGAAGGGCTGCTACTCACATCTCCAGCAGCATCCCCTGGTCACTGCCGGCTCCCAACTCCTTCTGCCAGGGCAGCCCCTGGATGAACATTCTCTGCTGACACCCTGAGGTGCTGGTGTTTTATTGCATGAGCCAGATCCTGTCTCACAGCCCCCCCCCCCGGCATCCACGAGCCAAAGTGCAGAAGCACCATCCCTGAAACGGGCTTCCTTCTTGACCTGCACCAGCTGGAATCAGTCCCACATCACCTGAGAGCTGTTTTAACCACCTTCTTGGCTGCTGTTTCACTGAAGAAGGAAGAGCTGTGTTCTTATGTCCCCTGTTACTTCCTATCTCGCAGAGATTTTCTAGCCACTGACATGAGTGTCAAGCTTAACCAAAGTTCCAACTGCAGGCTGCCTCCAGCTCCCTATCTAGAGGAACATTATGGCTTTGCAGAATACCTTAAATTAAACATAATGGCAAAGCAGCAGGGCCCCAGCCCTCCTTCCTCCTCCAGATGTGCTATGCAGGGGACAGAGGAGCCAGAAGCCTCTGATTACTTTGTATGATACATGAGAGGGGCGTCACCAGATGCTGATAAGAGCAGGTGAAGGTGATGGACCCCTCCTACCTTCCCTGCTCATGAAGAACATCTTCCTCATCTCCATCCTTACAGCCTCCAAAGGACTGCTGGAGAGACTGCACAGGAGACCTTGTCCAAAGGCTACAAAAAGGTCCTAGCAGGCGATGGGATCAACTTTTACTGGCCTCCTGCCAGCTGTGAGAGAGTCTGAGCCCTCAAAATCTCACTCGGTGCCTCTGCTGGGGGCCACACAGCTCTGGAGAGAAGGCAGCAGCAGCAATGGTGGAAGACAGCTCTCCCAGCAAGAACTAGCATGGTTCTTCTGGTCCCCCGTGAAATCCAGTTAGTGCTCCTGTGGTTACAGCAAAACCAGGATCAGCCCAGGCTTCTTGGGTCTGAAGCTCAGTTACCCAGTTTGCTGCGGTGATGCTGTGCTGACCGGGGTGTAACTGTCCCCAGGGTGCAGGGTGGAGTTGGGCTGAAGGAATGAGTCTCATGGGACAGCAGTTTGAAGCCTCCTGGTTTGGCTGGGGGAACAGCACCAACATCATGAAGCAAAACGGGTAAGAAAAGGAAATTCTCAACACTGGAAAACTTCAGATGGGATGAAGAGAGGGACAGGCAGAGCCACAGCAGATCCAGGTTTCACTTTGAAGAAAGCATTCACCAGTCTCCCTCAGGCATGGCATCAAGCCAGGAGGGAACACACATGATGACCCGGAGAGGTGACCCAGCAAAGCATCATTTCTTTACCACCCCTTTGGTTCTTGGACATTGCACCCCTTGCCCGTGATGCTGCACTGGCTCGGAGTGGCACTTAACACTGCCTCCCCTGCTTCTGAGCAGCATAAAGAGCCTCCAACTAGAGATGAGGATAAAGCAGCAGCAGCAGATCCAGAACACAATTCTCCAGAACTTCCCCGAGAGCCACGGTGACAGAGAACACACTGCTGGGTGGAGGGAAGATGTCAGGCTCCAGCAACACCGTGTCCAGACCTGGCTCTGCTTTTCCTCCCCCACCTGCAGCACCACTGCCTCTGGTGCACAACTGCCAGAAAGGTGCCAAGAAGATGAGTAGGAACAGGACTCAGCTTTCAGTTCTGCAGATCCCAAGGCTGGAAACCAACCCTACTGGGTTTGGGTGAGGGCACACAGGACTATGCAGCTTTCAGGACATCAGCTAAGTCAAATATTGGTATGTGGTCCTGGAAGTGCTCCCCAACACGAGCCATGAGGTGACCAGGGAACTGCTCAAAAGAGTCCAGAGCAGAGCCACAGAGATGATGGAGTGGAACATCTCCCTGCTGAGGACAGGCTGAGGGAGCTGGGGCTCTCTAGCTTGGAGGAGACTGAGGGGTGACCTCATGAATGGTTATGAACATGTAAAGGGTGAGTGTCAGGAGACTGGAGCCAGGCTCTGCTCATTCTCAACCAATGACAGGACACAGGGCAATGGGTGCAAGCTGGAGCACAGGAGAGTCCAGAGAAATTTAAGGAAAAACTTTTTCACAGTGAGGGTGACAGAGCCCGGAACAGGCTGCCCAGAGAGGTTGTGGAGTCTCCTTCTCTGGAGACTTTCCAAACCCAACTGGCTCTGTTCCTGTGTGACCTGCTCTAGGTGATCCTGCTCTGGCAGGGGGGTTGGACTTCATGATCTTTCAGGGTCCCTTCCAACCCTGAACATTCTGTGATTCTGTGATCTCGGGGAGTGGTGACTGTGAGTCACTGAGCTTACACTTTGCTCACAAAGAGATCACCTCCATCTTCTGAATTCCTGCGGAGCATCGCTGGGTGACACTGGTACCAGTGATGTGGTCAGAGCCTCCACTTGGTGGAGACAGCACCGCACATCAACTAAAGGAGAATTGACCATGCGTCAGACCCCACTCCTGGGTGTACCTGCAGCCATCCCTCTCGTGGTGGCTCTGAACGCCGTCCCCAGCCTCATGCCATCACTCTTCTGGGTGAAACAACGCAACTTTACAGTGCTCAGGTGTGGCCTGCCAGGGATCAGCCACAGTTCCCTCTGCAGCTCCAACCTGCATTTAACATCCACGGCGTGATCTTCCCTGGGAAGAGGACATCCTCCAAACAACGTGCTGCTTGCACAAAAACTGCTTAGAGAAATCAGACCCGAGCTCAGCAGAGTGCCCAGGCACATCTGGCTTAAACCCTACCCACTTCCACAGGGTGCAGCTAACTTCTTCTCCATGTATCTCAGCTGTCCTGGGGAATATCAACCTCCTTTAGTGTTTAATGTCTGTGAGGTTTGGCAATGCAAGAGGCTCCTCCTTGCCGAGGAGAGGAGGCAGAAGCCTCGGGATCACACCCTGCTCACTCCAGTGCTCGGCCTGGCTGCTCTGACAGGTGAGGCACCGTCTCGCTTTCCGGAACAAGACTCTCTGGATTTCAAACATGAAAGAGGCAAGCAAACATTGCACTTGCATGTATCACTCCTCTGACTAAGTAGGCCACATAGCCAATTACTGTATTACCAGCTCTGCCATCTCAAAATGCTCATTTCAACATCGCTGCCTGCTTTGATCATCAGACTTTCATCTTCCGATGACGTTACGGCCACTTTCATGTCAAATATAAGCATGTGAAGGCAGAAGAGATTTAAGGAGGCCTTGATGAAGACTCATTGTGGGGAACTTGAAAAGCAGGGGGAAAAATGGCTTCCTGAACCCATTTAGGTGAAGCTTCCCTTGTTCCTACACCCGTGATAGTTCATGAAGGCCCGAGGCTTTAGGATGGATGGAGGACAGCAAGACAGCATGGACAAAAGACCACCCCAGAAGTCCAATTGAGTAGCCTGGGTGATGCTGCAGTGGCAGCAACGGAGGGAGCTATGCAAGGGCAACGAAAGGAGCTCCTCCAGATAGGACAGAAAGGAAGCGGCTGACTGTTCCCTCTGCTCTGCTCTGCAGGGTACCCATGAAGCCAGTCTCCCGTGGCAGGAGAAAGGGGTGCCCACCACAAAGCTGCGCTATGGTGCCATTTTCATCTTTGGAGAGTGTTTCTTTCTGGCTGTGATAAGCAGAACCAGCAATGACTGAAAGCAAATGGGGCCCATCAGTTGCTGCAGCCAGAAGAAACTTGCGTTTGCAGTTTGCTTGTTCTGATCTGGAGCAGCATTCTCATAAATAATGAAAGTGACTAAAAGCTACTTAAAAAACACACACTCCTCCCTTATGAAAGAATGAGAAAAAACCCCAATTATAAAAGGACATTTCTTCCAGCTAGGAATAATTTGTCATGTAATTCTCTGAAGACAGCAACAGCAACATGCGTGCTCCGTGCTCCCTTTGAGTGATCTGTGATTGCACATGTACTCAGATGGCTTCTAATGAGGCTATTTTTACAGCACACATCCTGCTGAGCTTTTGGGGAGGGGCAATGTGAGATCAGTGGAGAATCAGTCTTCAACGTCAGCTCCTGTGTATTTTCTCCTCAAAAGGAAAGGAAAAGGAAACAGTTGTGGAGGAGGACCTACTGCTCTGAGTCAACACCTACAAAGCTCTTCCACCACACCAGCAAACATGGAACATCTTCAGGTTTTTCCTGGACACCTCACAAGATGGAAGAACCTGAGAAACATCAGTAATGCCTTGATGATACCAGTGATGGTAGTACCCAACTGAGTGTGCTGAGTACCCAACTGCTCCTCAGCTGAGTGTGCTGTGGGCCAGCTCACACCCCAGAAACACACTCCTGTATGGTCCCTGGTATGCTCTTCTGGTCCGCAGGACAAAAGAGGTTCAGAAGAGTATGGTAACAAGGACCGGGCAGTGGACACCTGAAGGAACACGCTTTGCAGAGCCCACCAGGACAATATCATCACTACAATGTCACAACTTGTCTTCTTCAAATGCAGCTGGCTCGTCCCGTCCCAAATCAAAAGGCCTCAGCTGTCAGAAAGGAAGGGAAGCAAAACATGGGGGAGGAAACAGGGGCTCAATTTACAGGTATCTGCCATGATTTTAAAAGAACCAGAAGGTTCTTGCCATGACTGGAGCTAAGGGAAGAGGGGTGGACAGAACAGATGTAAGTAAACTCTTGTTTTACATGGAGGTGATGCAAGCAGAGACAGCAAAAGAAAGATGTAAATTTAAAATCTGCTTGTTTGATGCAGTATTTGTGGTGGCCTTCCTACCCTGTCCCCAGAGCTCTCCTTTACTCCCCGGAGTAGCCCAGCTGTGTGGCACAGTGCCTTACACCAGGAGGGAGGTGGAGCAGGTCAGGAAGAAGAGGAACCTCCTGGTGTCCTTCATCAGTGACATCTCTTTCACAGACATTACTTGGCAAAGAGATTTTCAAGTCCCTGGTTAAACAAGAGAAAAGACAGGAGCTATTTTTATCCAGTGTTACAGCTGAGCACTTTTCTTCTAGTCTCCAGGCCTCCTGCTTCTGCTTTCAGATGTTCCCTTGTAGAATGGGAAGCCAAAGAGACCAACCTACTCACCCAACTCAGCCTCACAGAGCCATTCCTTTCTCAAACCCACATCTGAAGCTTCAGCCAGTGCTTCTTTTATAGAGCCTGTCTTGATTTTGATGATAAAGGGCATCAAAATGTGATGGAGTAACCATCACATTTCCAGCTCCTTCCTCTGTGTAATTACTTTCCATTCTTCCAGCGTGGATTGCTGCCTCCAGCCACTGAACCACAGCCCACTTGGTTTGCTGGAAAAGGGATTGTGTTACCAGGACTCACCCCTCCACAGGAGGCAACAACCTCTGCTGCTGTCTCTTGAACGAAGCAAAGCAAACCCCGTCCTTACTGCACACTGTATGCACACTCAAATATGCCTTCCACTCCTCGACTCTTCCCACGAGCGTTTGGAACCTGCCCACGCTCGGGAGCACTGATACCAAAACAGGACAAAATACGCCACCGACACTCTTAGCAAGACACGTGGTGGCAGCACGTGCTGGGGAGTGTGTCTGAAACCCAAACTTTCTCTTGGTCACAGAGTTGTACAAAGAGTTCGTGGTCACTCCTGTTCCATCAGGAGATTCCAGTTCTCTTCAGAATCAGTATTTTCCAAGAATCACAGAATTACTGAGGCTGGAATAGACCTCCAAGGTCATCAAGTCCAGACTATGACCCAGCACCATGACATCAGCTAGGCCATGTCAGAAGAAGTGTGAGTTCAACCTCTGGAAGCAAATGTTATAGCAAAAAACCTGTTCACCCATTCTCTGAAGTTATTTAGGGAATGGGAACTCCTTCCTCCATCAGTGGTAGAGGATTGAAGACTTACTCAAACAGGAAAAAAAGGTCATCAGAGCTTCAGGGCACCTACCAAGTGCAACATGCTCATGTGAATCTCACATTTCAAGGACTCAAAGGTCACCACTACGTTGCAAATGCTACTTCAAATCTCTGTACTTGTTTTGTCCATTGTCTCACAGGCTTTCCCTTGGTTGACTGGTTTGGTTTCTTCGCAGGGCTGGTGAATCCACTCTTGGCCATATGTGACACTTGAATGTGCTGATCACTTTTAAAATGACCCAAGTAAGAAGCTAAGCTGAAGCCAACCAGGATCAATGTTCAACTCTTGAAGGCTGTGAGGCCCATGCTCCAAATGAAGCAGTTAAGATCAGGGGACATCACACTAACTGGGTATGCAAAGAAAGTTTCCGAGGCAAGAGAAGCAGTCCAAACCCCTGTCCTTATCTGGGACATATTTCAGTTTTTTTCTTTCTCTCCCCCAAATAAACTGAAATCGGAGAATAAACCACCTCCTTCTGCAGGCAGAAGTGTAACAGCAACTGCCAGTTAGGTTTTCCTGGGAGAAATTTGCTCCATAAATACCAATATTCTTGTGGAGTCCATAAATTTAGAAGGACCTAGAAGATTTTTAGAAGAGAGATGCCTCCACTAGGATCCCTCTGAGGGCAGCCAGCTCTCAAAAACGGAGGGCACAGCTTCCCCAAACCCCAAACTAACACACCCAACACTTGGGGTCTGGTGTCAGTGCTAAAACCCGGGGAAAACAAACAAAGCAGCACATTTAATTCTTCCAACTATCTCGGTCTAGTACAACACTCAACCTTTCCTGACAACAAACACTGCTTCAGTAGGTGTAAGAGGAATTAAATCCTATGTCCTTTCCTCGAGGGATGCTCAGCAGCTCCAAATCCTTCAGGAAAGGTAAACTACAGGACCAACTCAGGCTGCCTCTCCTCTAGAAATTAAACATTAAAATACAAACCAGAACAATAGTCAAGAGCCACGAAGAATTCCTAAGGTATTAGCAAAACAAATTCCCTTCGGTCCTTATTAGGAATATCTTGAGGATGGTTTGAAGAGGAAAGTCTAACCAAATAGAAAAAAAATTTGGCTTATTCAACAAAAAAACAAATGCACGCTGTTTGCCAAAAGCAAAAGAATTCAGTCAGATAAAAAATGCGACAAATGATGCAGGTTAAAAACTAAATTTAAGATGATAATAGAATAGCTGCCAGCGTCTTTAAATTTTCAAGCGTGGAAATGTCAACAGAGACAAAGAAATTCAGGGAAAAACAAAGAGAATAGATTAAGGGTTTATTTATATGGGTGAAAGAGCTCTATGTTGCTTGACTAAAATGACAGAGGGGGTGACAACCGCCTGCCAGTGTCCGTGGGTCCCCAACACGGCCACAAGGAGCCCACGCCGGACTGTGCCACTGCACGGCACGGCCACAAGAGCGAGGGGGTAACATGAGCAATGGGAAAAGACAGACAGAAGAGGTGACAGGACCTTGGGGCCAGGAAAACCCCTCAGCTGGGGAGCGATACAAGTGAGGTGGCAGCTGTCCTGCTGCTGGAGACAAACTGGCAGTTGAGGTAAAGGAGCTCCGAGGCTCTAGGCCACCATCACAACAACCCCGAGCTCCCCGAGAGGGAGTGACCAATTTCCTGGTCTCTCAGTTTTGCTGCAGACACCAAAGCTACCAGAGCTCAGTGCTTTACAGCTCCAGAAGGGACGTTACTCCACCTCACGCTGTCTGAAGCCATGCGAGGCTCTGATGTTTGGCAAACCAGCGTGGATTACATGGGAAATATGCTGGTCCCACGGGAGGTGGGATGTGTCTGAGCACTGTCATCTCTTCATACATCTACATTTGACCTTCTTTTGGGTTTCAAGGAAACCTGCCTGGACTTCCCACACCTGTGCTGGTCGCAGGATGGAGCTGAACTATCCATTTCTCTTCAACTGGCCAGAGGGGTCTTCTACGGGGCTTTGTGCTGGCTGGTTTATTTGTTTCTTTCTGCCAAGAAACCTTCAGAAAGCACCACAGCTTATTAAATACCTTGACTAATTATTAATAGTTTTCTCTCCTTCTGACACAGGATGAGTCTGCAGCTCCAGGACTGAAAAACCCACAGGTGGCCTCTTCAAGAAAGGGGAAGGAGTTTAAATTATTTTGTTTCCTGGAAACTCTCAGCCTTTGGCCTGTCCCTCCACAGGGTGTGGAGCCCTCTCCTGAGATTCAGAGGACCACAACTTCCAGCTTGGGCACGCACAGAGGTTGTCCTCACCACATTTTGGTTGGAAGAGACCTTTAAGACCATCAAGTCCAACTGTTCCCCCAGCACTGCCAGGGCACCACTGACCCCTGTCCCTCAGCACCACAGCTGGAGACAGCTGTCCACAGCTTGGAAACCCCTCCAGGGATCACAGGGACTCCACCACTGCCCTGGGCAGCCTGGGACAAGCCTCAAGGGAAGAAATTGTTCCTCAGCTCCAACATAAACTTCCCCTGGGGCAACTTGAGGCCGGTTCCTCTTGTCCTGTCACTTGTTCCTTGGGAGCAGAGCCTGACCCCCCCTGGCTCCAGCCTCCTCTCAGGAGCTGTCAAGAGCCAGAAGGTCTCCCCTGAGCCTCCTTTGCTCCAGGCTCAACAACCCCAGGTCCCTCAGCTGCTCCTCACCACCCTTGTGCTCCAGCCCCTTCCCCAGCTCCTTTGCCCTTCTCTGGCCACACTCCAGCCCCTCAATGTCCTGCTGGGAGTGAGGGGCCCAGAACTGAAACCAGTGTTCAAGGTGCGGCCTCGCCAGTGCCAAGAACAAGGGGACAATGCCACCGGCAGCACTGGAGAAGGGTGAACTTAGGAGGAGCCAAGTAGGTGCAACCACTTCTCAATACCTTCTCCTCCAGCTGGAAAATCACATCTCCCAAGACACAGCCTGAAACAACAGGAATAATGAAGGACCACAGCTCAGTCTGGTGTATTGGGGAAAACCGGAGCAGGTCAGAGCTGGGAGAGCTCCACATCCCAGCCTAAAGCCCCGGCTGGAAGCACTCCTGTGCTCTGCCTCCCCCCAGGCCAGTGCCACAGAGCCCTTCTGCTGGACCTCCAGCTCCGAGAGACCTCCCACCCTTTTCAGAGTGCAGTAAAGATGAGGCCACCCACCCGTGGCCATGCAGCCAGCTCATACCCCACGGAGCTCCGGGAGCTCAGCTCCGTTGCGGGAGCTTTTCCGCCCAGCTACATCTGTGCTGCGAGCGGGTTCCCCGGCTGGTGACAGCCCTGGTGCAGACGGGGGCTGAGCTTCCAGCTGGCTCCGTTCCCTCAGCAAACAGATGCAGTTCCTATATCAGGGTCTGATTTATTCAGCGGGAGTCTCGCACATTAAGTGTAGTTAAGTCTGAAAACAAATCTAATGACTTTAAAATAAATAGCCAACAGAGGACTCGAAACTAAAATTCTTCCTTCCTCTGACACCCACCATATAAACAATAATAATTATATAAAACCGTGTCTAACACATGACTACACAGGGCTCTGGTGACCAAGAAAAGCACACGCTGCTTGTCAGACATAATTGCACATTTGGTTTTTCAATTATTTCTTGTCAAGATCCAGAGCCCACCATCTGAACACTGACATTAATTATTGGTAAGTAGTTCCTTTTACAGCAGTGTTGTGGAGACTCCCAACGATCACCCCGAGGTCTGCAGCTCCCCGCGCCGTTCCCACAGTGCCCTCTGCTCCCTCCAAGCTCTCAGGACTGTCACACTGACTCACACCGGTGACTGACAGCAAATCTGGTCCATCACGTGCAGAAAGGGCTTTGGAAGAAGCTTCAAGAAACATCCCAGCAGACCTCAGAGGGTGCGTGATCCCCAGGCAACGCGCCTCACCCACGTCACCCACCGACGCCACCTCCAGCTGAGTCACTCCTGAGCCCCCCGACTCTTGGCCACAGGCTCCAAGAGAAAGCTGCCTGTTGTGCAAGAAAACATCCTGCTTTTTATTGGCTTTTAATTTGCTGCCTTTTAATTTTGTTGACTGCCTCGTTTTTTTCTTCTTGCAAAGTGAAGAAAGAATTCTCTGATCTGCCTTTTCTGGAGCGTTCAAAAACACGCACAACTTTGTCATGTTGTCTTAGTTGTCATCTCCTCCAAGGCAAACAGCCATCTCTCTTCTAGCTCCAATAAAGGAAGAAAGAGGGACTTTTATGCTCCTAATAATTCTCTTCACTTTTTAAAATTCCCTGTTAATAGATTTACCCCGAGGTACAGGAACCCCACCAAGTTCATAGGGTAGAAGAACACCGAGGGCTTTCTGCCACCACCAAGAAGAGCCGCACGCGCCGGGCTGTGTTAGTGCCAAGGCAGCAGACAGGCCCCATCAGAGCTGTGGGGGTGACAGGGTTCTAAAAATCCTGTGTCTTCAGAGCTTTAAATATTTACTTGAAACACAATAAAATCAATCCAGTAGAGTAAACAGGTAACAGTAGGATCAGCCTGACTACTACGGTCACCACAAGCGTGCTACAGTACAGTAAGAGTTGCAGGAAGATAATGTGGTCCTGGCAACCTTACTTTGCTTCTGGTTTTTACTGATACAGGTTCATCAAAAACTTCGAGTAGTTTGCAATTAGTGAGAGTTTCAACCATCAACAACTTTGAAAATCATCTGCCACATCTCTCTAGCCACCTACGACTTCACAAATCTGGTCAAAGCAGCATTTCAACCTCTGGTCACTCACAGAGCTTTCTTGAAACATCAAATTTTTATCATGTTTTATTTTTTTCAACACATTGTGGTAATTTCTTTTTTTTTTTTTACCATCCTTTATTCAGCCAAGTAGATGCTGGAGTGGATTTTGTTTCCGCTTCTCTAAAAGAAACGAGTGGTGAGCAGCTCACACATCTTCTGCAGGTACGTACAAACTCAGTGACAATGGAAGGCAGCTTTGTCACCCCGTGGGTGCTGGGGAGCTGCCTCTCCATGGCCATCGCTCATGCGCAGGAGGATGCTCAGATGCTCACCCCAAGGGGACATCCTGCCTGCCCAGGAAGGGAGGACAGAGGGTTGTGATCAGTGGTGCAGAGTCCAGCTGGTGGTGTTCCCCAGGGGTCAGTGCTGGGTCCAGTCTTATTCAACATCTTCATCAATGACCGGGATGAAGGGATGGAGTGGACCCTCAGCAAGTCCGCTGATGATACTGAACGGGGAGGAGTGGCCAATACACCAGAGGCTGGGCTGCCATCCAGTGAGATCTG
>JANHGN010026459.1:51300-61754 GCA_024605025.1 Megaceryle maxima
TTACTTTTTTTTTTTTTTACTTTTTTTTTTTTTATTTTATTTTCAGAACGAAGGGGGGAAGGCAAAAAAAAAAAAATAAAATAAAAAAAATCCTATCTTTGGCTGGCTGTAGGGCAGTAAATCGAGAGTGCTGTGATTTATTGCTCAATTTTCCTGAGGGAAAAAGGCTTTCTTTCATGCTGAAATATTTCATAAATTTCAAGGCAGCATAAATTCTTAATTTAAAAGTTATGGAGGTCACATTTAGTGCACTGGTGCAATTCTGAAATCTTAAAGGAATAGCTACCAAAAATTGCAATTTGATTTTCTTTTTCTTTTTTTATTTAAGTTTTTTTTTTTAATTCTTCCGTGTGAAATTTTGTTCCACGGCTTCTCCAAGTTACACAAAGCAGAAACAAACCCCAGCTTCGGAAGGTTTAAGAAATCCATTGGAAATTAAGAGATAAAAATCTGATTCAATTCCAAAACCGTATTTTTTTCAAATTTTTTCTTTATTATTATTTTTAGTCACTTGAGGAATTTCTGTTAAAAAATTTCCTCCCTCCATTGCCTGGGAAAAGCCAGAAGGGAGGAGCTGACAATGTAATTGCTTCTGTTAGATCTCCAATCTTTTGTGAGCACTGATATGTTCATTTGTTATACAGCTGTTCAGCTACAGAAAGGATGTCAGAGCACCCATAATTCAAAGCAATCAATCAAAAATTAATGATTTGTCATGCTTACACAATGGGGTGAAAAAAAAAGGCAAAAAAAAAAAAAAAGCTTTATGGGTTCCTGCAACTGGTAGATTGCTCAAACCTTCGGGGCATTTTCTAGAAGATTAGATCTCTATGTACAAAAAAAAAAAGAAAAGGAAAATAAAAAGGGGGGGGAAAGGAGAATTGAATGTACAGCCAGGGCTGAGACCCTGGGGCTGGGGCATCAGTGGTACCCGAAGTCCCCTGGAGATGGGGTACGCTGCGATTCCTGCCTGTTGGAAGAGCTTTGCACAACCCAATCCGGCAAGTGACCCTGTGAGACACCTGCCTCCAGCACGGGGAAACCGCCCGGCCTCCTGAAATTGTCATTCCACGTCAAAAACACCCACGGAATGTCAAGGTCACCCCAGAGAGTACTCGTAAAAGACACAGAATACAGAGGCTGAAGCTAAAGGTGCAGCCTTGGCTCTGCCTTCCCTTCTCCTGTGGGACCACCCCAGCAGCAGCACCAAGTGCTACCCAAGTATTACCTAAAACTAGAACCTTTCCATTTGGGAAGCACGTAGCCAACCTCAACTTTGGCAAACTGACTGAGATTGCAAAGCTCTTCATCTTCCATGTAAGCAAACATTTCTTTACAGATACATTCCTTGTGGGAACGTGCCGTGCAGGGATCCTGCTCCCAACGCAATCCACGTCCCGATGCCATCTTTTCTTCCTGGTTACACACCCGTGTCAGATGGGCCTCTGGTGTGACTGACCACCCAACCTAACCCAAGTGCCACCCTGTGAAGGATTAGGCTTGTACTTCATGTTATCATCCTTTTTGTATTTGGGGTTGTTCAGCTGGGGAACAGAAGGCTCCAGGAAGACCTTGTGGCCTTTCAGTATCTACAGGAAAGCTGGCGAGGGACTTTTTAGAAGGCCTTAGAGTGAGAGCACAAGGGGTGATGGATTCAAATGGGAAGAGGGGAAATTTAGATTAGAAATTAGGAAGAAGTTCTTCACCATGAGGGTGGTGAGACACTGGAACAGGTTGCCCAGGGAAGTTGTGGATGCTCCATCACTGGATGTGTTCAAGACCAGGTTGTATGAGGCCTTGGGCAACTTGGTTTAGTGGGAGGTGTCCCTGCCTATGGCAGAAAGGTTGGAATTGGATGATCATCAAGGCCCCTTCCAACCCAAACCATTCTATGACTGTGACTTGTATTTGGAGTTGAGTGTACAACTTGCTGGAAATAAACGTGGTGTCTGTGGCCTCTGCCATTCCCAACCACCACCAGCTGACTGCACAGCACCATCTGGGGACAATGCACACTTTTATTATTTACTTAATTTTTTGCTTACTTCCCCCATTCTCTGTGTGTGTCTTCCCTGCCTGATTTCCCCTTTCTGTCTTTTTTAATTATTATTTATTTTCCATAATGCCATTTTTCTGGCTTTTTGGCCTCTTTTCATGACCAATTCCTGGACTTTCCTCTCTCGGGACGCAGCACAAGCCAGTGCACAGAACAAGATGTGCATGGGGAGCACAGAAAGGGAGGTGCAGTGGGGTGACCTCAGCAGTGTTATCAAGGCTCTTTATTTTATAAGATAAAAAAGGAATCTAGACAGTTTCACACCAGCCAAGATGTTCTTGGAGAGGAGGCATCTCCTAGGCATCTACCATGGAGGAAACACCCATCACCCAATGATGGACAAAGGTAGAGGTGGCGCGGTTGGTTCTGGGCTTCTGCAAGCCCAAGGTTGACTTTTTAGTTTGGATCCATCAGATCTAAACATCAAACCAGGTCTGAACAAAGTCTAGCTGTCCTAAGGTTTCTTATTTAAAAACCCATCCTCACCATCTCTCATCAGAAGACACCTTCACACACCGTCCCAGTTTCCAAATGTGCAATTAACTGGCACATGTGCAATTAACTGGCACATGTTCTGTGCCAGCAATTGTTGCAGGCTCTTCAGGAACAGCTCTGTTTAGTGAGTGCTTGTGCAGTGCCAAGCACAGCAAACCCCGGCCCTCCCTGAGACCACGGCGTGTCCAGCCAAAGCATGAGAAGATCCTTTCCTCCAGTCACACATGGTATGTGAAGGTGACAAAGCATGATAAAGAAGCACCATGGGGTCCCCCTCAAACTTTGCAAAACAAATGCAATTGTGAGCTTAATAAAAAAGGAAATATTTCATCAAACTCTAGAAAAGTTGACCTACGTGAGCCCTTTCATGTCCCTCAGCTCTCCACGGAACCAGACAAGGTCACCATGGTGCAATGCCCAGGACCCTCGGGTGCTTCCAACCCCCAGCAATCACAGAAGAAGTCTCAGAAATAACCCTGACGCCAAAGACCTACGGACTCCAATCGGTGGCCGAGTCAGTGCAGGGCTGGGTGACACCGTTGTGTCACCTCAAGAACCAGCCACCACCCCCAGATGGACCCCGCTGGAGCAGGCGGGGCATTCGCCACTTCAGTGTTCAGCAGAACATCTCCAGCTCGTGGTGACACCATCCTGGCCTCCATCCCATCCCAAAGGCAACCTCCTCCTCTCCTGCTCCGCTCGAGGATCACCTTCAGCACTGGGAAAAACTGGGAGATGCGGATGCATATTTTTAAAATCTGGCTGAAATAAGCTTTTTTCCCCTTCCTTTTATTTTGCAATAAGCCCACTTGGAACCAAATGTGAAGGGATGATGCCTTCTGCAGGCCACGCTATCAATCCATTAAAATTTAAGTTCTAAGAAGTGATATTTAAGGACTACTGAGATCACAAGCAAGAGGAAGCGGTAAATTGCTGGAAATCACCATTAACCACCAGCAACCAGAACGTGCCAAAATGGGGCAGAGCAGCTTTTGACAAAACAGCATCTTTGGGAAGGGCAAAGCGAAATCTCCTGCTCACCAGTTTACCCAGTAATTTAATTCAGTGCCTTCTTCATTTATAATTGAAAAAGCAGAGGAGCAGAGTTTGCATCTCCCCGCCAGCCAGCGAGCAGGGGAGGACGGACGCAGGGCTCTGAAACACAGCCTGGATAATTAGTCATCCAGCCTCTCACCTCAAATAATTTACAATTCAAACTATGATTCCCTAAAGCTGCTTTTGTACGTATCAGGTGCGTTTAAGGCAGATTTGTTTAACTAAGGCTAATAAATACCTTTTAAATTAAAATGCACGAATGCAGAATGCGGTTTCTGGCCGCATGCTCCTCGACTCAAGTCGTAAGTGAAAAGTAAATCGTGTATAAATAAAAAATGGATCAGTCAATATGTCCTACCAGGATAAAGTGTCAAAAATTAGGAGGCCAAGAAGATGTAGAAGTGACCTGAGAAACCCATGTTTATAGAAAGGGTTGTGATGGAAAAAAAAAAAACCCAACATTTTAACAGTCACTGCAAAACAAAAAAATAACTAAAAACCATCAAAATGTTAAATGAGATTTCAGAAGATTTAAGCACGGGCTTTCTGCCTGATCACTTAAATGATGATTAAAAACAATTATTCAAATCGCTTGGATTTACACCCACATATGCTGTGCTCAGATCTGCTCCCAGCGGGGCAGGGGTGCCAGGACCCCCCATCCGCCACTGCCAAAGCCCTCCCTGGGGCAAAAAAAAGAGGGGTTTAAATCCATTTATTTCTTCATTCACTGCCACCCCACCATGATTTGCCTCCAAACTTCATCCCATCTCTGCTGAGGGGAGATACCCCTAATTCCACCCTGGATCTGCAGGAGAAGCAGCAGCCGCTGGCCCCGGCTCCACTCCCAGAGCACGGAAAGTCAGATTTGCTCTCTAGATCCTTTGGAAAAAGGCTGAGTTGTTTGTTTTACCTGACGAAAAGAAAGAGAAACAACCCAAACCCCACAACCTACTTTCTCCAAACGCCTTCCCAAAGCAAGCTGAATAATTTTCGGCGGAAGGCGAGACAGTGGCAGAGTTTAGGGGCGAGCCGGCAGCGCCCCGCGTGGAAAATGTCACCCCAAATAATTAAAATTTTGGCAACGGGAGAAGCAACTGAAAACAGGACTCACAAAGGAATGCGCCATAAAAATAACTGCAGGCCTGCCTACCTGGGCTGTCTGTTATTATTAACTTCAGAGCAACACAGAAAATGCAGGAAGTGCTTTATTTCATTTTTTTTTTCGTCCTTTATTCTTTTTTTTTTTTTAAACAAAGGGCAAGACATTGGCAGTTTCCTATTTAATTTTCATTAAATAGAAAAAAATAATAATACTACTAATGTTCCACATCACACCCAAACATCTGCAGAGCACAAGGACCCAGAAATACGCCCATGCCACTTTTTTTTTTCAGTTTGATCTTTGCTTCCTCCTGCCAGTTCAGCGGGTGCTAAGGACCCGAGCCCCCAGCCTGTGCGCAGCACTGCACCCTGCGTCACCCCCAGGTTGTCCCCCGAGCTCAGTGATGTCCCCCAAAGTTTCTGCTGAGCAGGGAGAGCCACTGAGCTGATGGGTGAGCAGAGCAGGAGCCGTGCCCAGGTGCTTCCCGGAGCTGGGGTATCCCCTGCACAAAGGAAAACGGTCCCCGATGCTTCAGGCTGCTGCTGCTCATCCCGTCCTCATCCTCTGCCTTTCCAGATCCTCAAAGGCAGCCTCCAGAAGGGATGAATTTCCCATCGGGGAACAAGTTCCTTGGGCCAGAGGAATGTGCTGCCTATTTCCTCAGCTGCAGCTTCCCCTCCAGAAACCACCAAAATAAAAATAATAATAATAAAAATATATCTGTGAGGAGGAAATCTGAGCCCTACCCGAGGCACCTTCTCTGATGCTCCCCCGGCAGAGTCAGGCCCCAGGACTGAGGGCCCTTCATCCCCCCATCGCCATCGCAGGGTCTGCGAACATCCCCTGTCCTGACTGTGGGGCAAAACCACGGAGTTGTGGGTCAGGGATGCAGGTCAGGGATGCAGGTCAGGGATGCTGGCGACAGCTTTAGAAAATAGAAGCATCAAAATTATTTGTGAGCATCCAGGGGAATTTCGCCCTTTTGCTGATCTGCAGCCTCGCCAGGGGAAAAAACAGGCTGAGCTCAGTGCTGCTTCCTGCAGCAAGGGGTAAACCCCACAGGAAAAAAAAAGAATCTGAAATGTTTGAGCCCCATGAGAAGAGAACAGAGGGAGTGTTTTCTACCTGAGCTCATCAGAAGAAAAAGGCAGTGACTCCCATCCTGGCGCACAGCTCCTGCCAAGCCAGGGACAAGCTTTCCAGCAGGTGGGAAGGATGAAGGAGGTGCTGACCTTGGGTACAAACCAAACCTGCTGGGGACACATGAAGGTGATGCTCAACACCTCCACTGCTGGAGCATGGGGATATCTGAGAGGCGGTGATACCAAAAGCCCACTGACCACCCATCAGTGAGGAACACCAACCATCTCGTTTGGGCTCTACGACAGTGTGCGGGAAAGTCTCCAGTGTGAGAGGAGGCTGCTCATTACCCCGGCCATGCCCATCAACCAAGCTTTCGAAAGACTTGTTTGAACGTTTAGATTTCCCAGGGTCACTCATGGGAAGGTGCTGAGGTGACTGTGACCTGCAGGGCCACGACACGTCCTCAGTGCCCATGTTGGAACATCCTGTTGCTTGATGCCTGGGGACACAGGGAGCCAAAATTCACAAGGTTTTCCAAGAAACCACCTCACCCACATGAGCACCTCCACCACATTTACACATGCAAACAAACATCTGCTGGAGACCACTGCCCAGCCTAAAAAAGAAATCAGTGTTTTCTAGATAGGAAAATAGCATCACCCAAGCTTGGCCAGGCCCCTGGCCACATCCCCTTCTTGTTGGTGCTCAACCTACCAAAGAGGTCACATTTCAAGGAGGACCTCACGCCACTGAACACACTCACCAAGGGCAAGGGTACTGCAGGATCACAACACTCAGCAAGCACACCCAGTACCTTCCACCACAAGAGAGCATCACTGCTGCAGAGGAAACGCTCACCCCCCATCCCACCATCCCAGCTGAAGGTCTTCTCCAGTCCCACCCAGAGGTGTGGAGTGACTCCCTGCCCCAGGTGCCCATCCCTGTGGCACTGGGGACAATTAACCGCCGGCGATATTTCTCACCGCTCGCCTTTTTGAAGCTGCTAGACACCTCCCAAATACTAATTAGTAACAAACACTAACGACTAAACCAGCCAGGAGGTTGGTCAGCCCAACACAAAGGTCAGGTGTGAGCAGAGACTTTGCTGGGAGAGCCAAGAAGGGAATGATCCCCCTGCTCTCGCCGTTCCACTTCGGACTTCACCCGGGGGCCCTCTCTATGCTGATTTCAATTCTCTTTGTATTGGCAGAAGAATTATTTTTCCTTTAACTTCTTTATTGTTTGTTATTTGCTTGGTCTTGCAAATGATGGGACTGGGTTTAATCCAACTTCTCCCTAAACTCTGGGGAGAAGTGAATGTAGAGAGAACATTCTCTACGGAGCAGATAAAGCTGCAGCGTGCAAGTAAAAAATATAAGTAGGGAAATAATTCTAATAATAATCATGAATCACAATTAAAGTCTAGAAATCATTCTCATTCAGTTTCACTGTATTTACTTCTTGCCTGCTGTTTGTTACCTTCCCATTTCAGAATCTTAATTTATAACTTGGGCGTGCTGCCCGCACCCACCCCATTTCCCAGCTCTCTCAGTAACTCCTAATTACAAGGTCTTCTAAAAAGTTTCAAACTGAAAAGGTTGAATTCCTGCTGGTAAAGACACACCCGGGGTTTGCTAACTGGGAGAGCTGTGGAAGCACCAGCCTGGCCAGGGGCTGAGCCACACCAGGGTGTTTTTCCCTCTTGAAAAGGAAAAAAATTGCCTGTGAAGGACCCCGGGTTTTGGTGTCACCTTCCATTCGCGTTGGCTCCCGATACTTCAGGTAGTCTCAGACATGTTTAAGGGCTGGAAGCAGCTGCCTTGGAGTCAAGGGAATATTCATATGAGTAATTTTATGAACTTACTGAAAGTACTGGTAGAATCTGTGCTTTGAATTTCAATTTTGCTCTCGTGGCAGCCCAGGGAAATGCAAGTAGCACAGGCTAGCAAAGTAGACCAAAGAAAATGAACATTAAATAAATTTTAATGTCAAACTACAAAATGTTCAAACAAGTATTAAAAAGCTTCAACCTGACGTATCTTTTTTCTTTTTTTTTTTTTTTTTTTAACACAGTCATGAAATTAAAATTATGAATTAAATCAACGCGGCAAATTGGTTTGGATTTGAAGAGTTACTCCTTGATTATAAGCAACTGAAAAGTAATCAAAATATTTTTTCCATCTCCTGTTGCTCAATGCTCTCCTTACTCCATCCTTTATGAGAAAAATAATCAAATTGAGGGCGACGAGGAGAAAAGGCATTACTGATTACTTCTCAACTCTCCCATTATAAAAGCTGGAAAATAAGAGTGACCAGGCAAAGCAAGAGCATTGTCTGCATCCAGCAGTTGTTTACAGATGGTCTGAGTTTCCCAGCAAAAGAAACAGCTGGAAATATTTTTTAAGAATAAATGTATATGGAATGAAACCTGGGGGGGAGGAGTGGATTATTATTTTTTACTTGGGGGGGGGGAGAAGGAGCCATGCGATAGCACTTCAGAAATCCACCCGTTTTTTCCAGGTTTCCAATTTCACAGGAAACTTGCAGGAAATCAATTAAAAAAAAAATAAAAATCCCTTCACAGCCCCTTTTCCAAGTTGATAAACCAAACCGAGCTAAGAAGCTACGAGTGCATACAAAAAGAAAACCCAACAAGAAAAAAAAAAAGAGAAGTTATTTATACAGAGGATCCCAAAGGTCTGACGACCGAGGCGCCGTTAAACCCACTCTGCTGGGGCGTTGCTGAGCAGACACATCCATCTGCTGGCTCAGCGTAGGCTTTGAAACGCTGCGTCTGATCCCTACGCGTTCTCGTGTGACCTGCTCCAGGTGGTCCTGCTCTGATCTTTTGAGGTCCCTTCCAACCCTTAACATTCTGTGGTTCTGTGTTCCCCACTGCACCAGTTCCCCCCCCCAGAAAGAACCACCAGGAACCATCCACCTGCAGAGGACCAGCTCTTCCCCGCCAGGGGCCGATACAACGCAATGGGAAAGACCTGAAAGTTGAGTTGATGAACCACCTCACAAGTGGAGCAGGATGGGAAGCAACCTGAGAAACCATTTTATCTCCACCACACTCAGAAGAGTTCAGCAGAAGTTGAACAGGAACGGTTTAATCTACCTGAAAATAAGTGTCTGTGCACTCACAGTGAGCAGGGGTGCACAGTGGTCGGAGACGTGCAGTAGGGAGCACAGCCTCCCAGCCAGTCCCAGTGAGGAGGTGGTGGTCATACAGCTCAGCATGGTTTGGCCAAAGTGAAGACCAGCCAGGAGACACCTCGAACTCTTGGACAGCAGGATGTCCAAATCCAAACGCTTGCAGGTGCAGCAACACTGCAACACGAACGCTACACGGGAGCATCTTCTGCCACCTCTAAACTGCACGTCAAAGCAGGACAAAGACCTGACAGCCAGGTGGCTCATCAGATATGGGCCCACCTATACCATGAGATGTTGCAGATGCTCAAATCCTGCTCTCTAAGGATGCTGGGAAAGAGTTAGCCAAGCTTCTATCTAGAGGAAAAAACATTTCTGAACTGGGTATCTGCCAGCTGCACTTGAAACCTCAAAGTCCCATTGCTGCTTGCCAGCACGGGAAAAACAGACACACAGATCATCCTGCTGGTCTCCTGCAAGAGTCTGTGACCTTGAAGAAGTCCCAACCCAAAATGTGAGGAAAAATTAAAAAATTAAAACCAAAAGCAACTCATGTCAAGAACATCCTCAGAGGACCACTCGCACTGGTGGGAAATCCACCAGCCACTGCATCATGGATCTCAGAGCCAAGAAGGAGCCCTGTGATGAAGCACTTCTTGGAAGAAGCTTTCATAAGATTAAAAATTTGCCCTTTAAATGTGCAGAGGATGTGAAGCATGTCCCAGAGGAGCTGCTCCAGCTCATGGTGAAGTCATCTGTGCTTCAGTAGGAGTGCTGTGATCCCTGGGCAGAACTGTACCTTTTGGAGTTGGTTTTATCTTCTTTTTTTGGTAAATTTTGGAGAATGCCTTGGATCCCTCCATACTAAACAGCACCTCACAGATACAAGGTACTGACAATGTTCTGCTTGAATCTGAGGTATAATAATGAAAAATTAAACATTTGTCCAACACGTGATAAGCCAAGGCAGAAAATTAGTATCTGGAATTTAAAAAATGTGTAATTTGATAAATATCACAGATAGACAGTGTCAGAAACAGGACCAGAAGGATGTCCAGCAGTGGCCAAGGGTTCCCTCCAAGACCCAAGACCCCTTTCCGATGCAAAGACATCTGCTGAGTCACAAAAGCATAGATTTATCTTTATAAACAAAATGCCTTGTAGCATTGAGACACGGACTTTGAGGTTGAAACTAAACAAACATTCACCACTGGGAGGTTAACTACGGGACGCCACCTTCTCTGCCAGTTTTGTATGATTTGCTTTCTTTAATAGCATAAAATGGTGGTAATTTTACTTTGGAAAAGGAAAAAAAAAGTTCAACCACATGGATATAAAAGTAAGAAGGGGGAAGGCACATAAAGCTGGATAATTTTTTTCAAACTTAAAAAAAGAGCAGTAATTACAGGGGAAAAATTCAGAAAGTGTTTAGTCTGCTTCCTTTGCTGGAAACACTGGCATTGTCATGAAACCATGAAAATTAGACTTCTCATTCTCCCATTT
>JANHGN010026461.1:11050-26676 GCA_024605025.1 Megaceryle maxima
TGAGGCAGGAAACATCTCCAACTTGCTGTTGCAGGTGTGTATTTCAGAGCTTAAAATTCTGGCAATCTGAGCTAAAGCTTCTGCTGGTGGCAGGCCCTTGGACACTAAGGGTTTCTCCTGCTGCTGCTGCTCATCGCTGGGCTGCCTCTTCACCCATAATAGTGATATGTTAATCAAGATATACCTGAAAGGGTTTCATCCCTCAAGCCAGCTCTTCAATTCCTTGGAAAAATGTCCTCAAGCCTCCATGATACCCACTTGCCTTGAGTGGCAGAAAGAGTGAAAGACATATGTTGCACAGCATTTTCTCTCAATCTGTTTCTTCTTCAAAAGCAATGTGTGCACAGTCTGTCACTTCACCACTCTGTAAACATGCCATACAAGGAAGCTGGGATTGTATTTTAGCAGAACAAAATGTCTACATTTAGTGGAACAAAACTGGAAGGAACATATGAGAAATAAGAAACCACAGATTCAAAGTGTGTAAGATTTTGTTATGGTTTTTTGGCTTATCAGAGACTCAAGGCATAGTCCACAAACATTCTGTTCAGTGTCTTTTGCAGTGTGTTTTTACTAAAGCCTCTTTTTGTCTCAGCCTTTCCAAGTTCCAAGATGGTAAAAGAAGTTTCAAAGGATCAATTTAATTTTTTTTTTAATTAATATTCCTTTATTAATTTAGAATATTTCTTTACACAGTGCCCTTGTTTGCAGCTACTTGGCATGAAATGTTCTTCACTGTATTTGATAATAAATCACTTTCTGAGATGAGATCAACTGCATATCACTTCTCATTTTCTTCTCACTCCCATCCCCCATTTACCCTATTTCAGGAAATCTAACGTATTGTATTTGATACAAATATACACTTTAACATTTGCAAAATAATTGTTATAACAGTTGAATGACCCTATGTGGTTAGTTTAGATTTCATAAAGACCAGATGGAATAGTCGCACACAGCCATACTAAGGGACAAGAACACTGGAATATTCTTATGATGGCAACCAGGGGAAGACCTATTTGAATTAAACAAAACCAATTAATAGGATCATTGATAATTAGGTTTTTTAAATGGTCATAAAATGAAGCTAATGCTCTGTGGTCTGTGTATGGTCAGGAAAATTATATAGTAGGAAGATGATTGAGTTGTGACAGGGTAGGATAAAAACTAGAATAAAAAGGATTGCTGCAGATAGTTTCTGATTGATCTCAGGAAAGCATGATCAGCAAAGGTGATCAGAGGTTTACAGAGCCAGTAACCTTAAAATTATGGATGACTGATGACAGAGGAAGGTAATAGTTGACAGTAGAATTAATTGATACTTTTGGTTTCACGAGTTGCTATATCACAGCTCTTTGTTCAGACTTGAGAGTGAGTGCATAGTTCTTTCATTGCAATCTGTTAAGTTATTTTAGAATGAACTGGGAGAAATTTTATCAGGCTTGGAATCACTTGGTGGTTTTGTGGGGCTTTTTGAGCCTCAGAGCAGGGAGGGGTAGCCTTGTGGTTAACGATATTAGATGGGCTAATGTCAGTTCCTGTTAATTTTAACAGTTTTCTGACACAGAGAGTAAATAATATTTTGTAGAGAATGACAGGCATTAAAGATATTATGATATGTGCTCAATTTTTTGCTCTATGCTATCCTGAATATGTTTTATACAGTCTGGGTTTTTTTGTTTTTCTCTCAAGAGGAGATATGTAATTTTGACAAAGTTTCAGTATTTACTTATTAGACCAATTAATTCAATTATATGTTAATGCTTTGATTGTTTCTCAGCTTATAAAATTAGATCATCCCATCTGATATTTAATTAACACAAGCTATAGTGTTTCCCTTCATCAACCCTATATCATGTAATTTACTTGGAGCCATAAGCTTCACTTGAAGACTTCAACTGATGGTGAATTTTACACAGTCCTACTAAGGTTCCGTGGTTATTGAAATAACTGTAAGAAATATTCAGACTTATCTTTAGGTCTGCATTTTCCTAGATTTATTTTCCAGCCATTAAATTTTAATATACCTGTCTCCTAGATGGAAGGATATGTCTGGCTGACTAATCTGATGCTTTTTAAGTCTGATTTTAAGTAGAGTTTGCTGATGTCACATCAGAATGGCAGCATGTCTGGTCCACTAAATACAGCATCTAAAATTGATGCATGTTCTTTGAGGAAATAACTGTGAGTTCTTTAGACACACTGTGCTGTAGAAATGCAAATTATTTCTCATCTTATGTTTTTAATTTGCACTACACTTATTATTCAATGTTAACAAAGTTGCTTGTTGAAGCACTGTAGGAGCTAGCAGCCCAGGTCATACAGCCTTGTTTGAGGAGAACTGCTAGCTGAAATAACAGGTTGAAGAGTCCAGATAAAAAACATACTCTGATCTTACATCTATATCAAATACCTTTTGCACTACCCCTTGGAGGTTTCTTGGGTACAGCAAAGTATTTAATTGCTTCAGCTGCAAACTCCAAAGACTTAACAGCAAAGAAACAGCTCACATCCTAACAAAATTTGCACCCCTTGCACCATAAACTGCTTACTTCATTAGATGTCATCAATATTTTCAAACCTTTTAAAGGTGGAAGAGTAATGTATCTTGGCTTGAATAGCTAAATACTATAATTTCAGCAACACTTATTTGCAGACATGTAGTTTATATTTGAAGCACAAAGCTACTGGGTTTGTAACAACACAAATTAGCATGAAATTTATTTTCCAGTTTTTAAGATTCTTTTTCTCATTAACTTAGTTTACAAAAAAAAATTGGTAGGAGCTGCAATTAGCTTAGAAGATTGACAGCAAAGACTTTTCCAAGTCACTGAGCGAAATTCTCAGAACCTTCTGTGTTTGTCTTTTGCCTCCAAGTTCTCACATACCCTGATTAGAATTAGGTGTTAATGTCATACAAGTTATCAAAAAGCCATCAATATTTACCCAGAGGACAGAAGTAGCAGAGGGCCTACTGTCCACAGAAAACATGAATTTTAAAGCAGCATGAGCCATTTTAAGAAACAACCTCCCATCATCTCAAAACCTAAGGTAGAAGGTTTGTTTAATATTAGGCAGTTAACAGACACAACTACATTGAAGCCTAATTGTCACAGGCTTCCTCTATAGCTGGTATACAGATACAGGGTGATTCAGCCCACTCAGAATGAGACAATTCCTCTGGCACTTCTCTATGTTGACTACAGAAGTAACCTAGGGCATCTAGATCCCAATTTGCCTATATTTGGCTATATATTTAGGCATATTTGCCTAAAAGTGGATGAGATTAGTCTGTGCCATGGTGTCCATCAGGTTAGTAAGATATAATATAACATGAGGAGGACAATCCAGATCTCAAACGTAACTCCATGGGCATCATGGTTGAGGCTAAAATGCCATTTCTTCGTGATAAATATATTTGATATAGACAACAAATGCATCTATATAAATATTCTATTCTGAACACCAACATTATATATTCTGTGGAAGCTGCCTTATTCAAATGCTCATGTCATCTTCAGTGGGTCTGCTTCCTCAAGCCATGCTGCAGCACTACTTCAATAAAACCATATAAACATTGAAGGCCAGCAGAGAGACCTTGGGAGATAATTTAGTACATTTTTGAACTCTGAGGCAGACAATTCTAGACAAACAATTTCTGAACTCACAATAAAAAAGGTCTTTTTTTCTACTTCTTATCTGTACTTTTGGTAAGCCTTTCAGTTTTCCTTGAATGTCTCCCAGCCAAGTTTCAATTTTAGTAGAAAATCATACCTCACATGCCTGTACAGGAAAATATATAAAGCCCTTATGTTTATTTTTTGGTGAGCTTATTCCCTCTGAAGAAAACCAGTTACATAGGAAAGAGAATTGTTATTAGGAACTGTGAGATTTACCTTTTTTTTCCCCATCTGGAGACAGCTTTCCTTGGTATACATTCATGAAAGAGTGAGGGTAAAGGAGCACATGAAGGCAACCCATTCCTTAATTCAGCTGGAATGGAAGTTTAATTTAATAGGAAGAAAAATAAGGATTATTTTACTTTTTTTTTTTTTCCTAACAGATGCATAAAGAAGCTGATTTTATCCTTCATTTCAGCTGTAGAAGCCAATGAACTAAATGTCTAAAACAAATTTCCTTTAGCTTAATTAAATGTACCTGCCCTCAGACAAGTGTACTCTCCTGCTATGCACGTGAATTAAATATTTTCTGATGCAGCTCACTGAGGATCACTTTATAGTGTTGCCAGAAGAAAAGGTCACACATTGCCCTTGATAAAGCATACAGCTGGTCTAATAGAAATGAAGGTCTAGAATTATTTCTTTCTTGCCACCCCTGGAAATTTCAGGAAAGTTCTCATTAAGTGACTCCAGCAGTTTATGCTAACTCTGTTTCAATCCCAAAGACCGATTTCAGCATGACTTAGGAGCCATCAGGAAAAGATTGTACAGCTTCACACAAGATGATGAACGGTTAGCAGAATATACAACAAACTGGGTATTTATGTAATTCTGATGACCTTAGATGATGTAGACAATACTAGAAGTGACACATTTGCAAGCAGTGAAACAAAGCCATCTGCCACTCTAAATGTTTTCAGAGCAGTGAACACATGATAAAGATTATGTAGATGGTGATTACTACCATTGTGTAAGTCTTGCAAGATTCATAAATGCAAGGGGAAGTAGAAGGGAACAAATTAATCATCCATCCTGCTTGACCTCTGGTATAGCATTATCTGGATAATCTTGCCCATTTTTCTGCACATTGCTTCTCACTGAAGTTTATCTTCCAGAAAGGCATCTGCTTTTCAAAATGGGGAATTCACTACTATTCTTAGTTGTCATCCTTCAAGTTAAACATGTATCTTCTTTATCATTTGCATTTATCCTGTCTTATCTTCTAGTAGATGGGAAAAACTCACGGAACACATGGTTGTATCCCAAGAAGGTTGTGCTGTTCTGCAAGGGAAGGTGATGTTATTTCAAAGCATAAGATGAGAATAAGACTTTGGACTTAAAAGAAGAGGTACTTAAAAGTAGGTAGATGTAAAAGAGAGAACGGGCATGAGTTACAATAATCATATTTCATCTTTTGACACCAATTCATTTTTTTCTTTTGTAGTTTGAATTCCAACAGCAAAAGGCTGAGATGAAACCTGAACTACTGGACAAACTCTGAAAGCATGTTGCATTTCACTCAACCTCAAAACTTCCTGAATAATGAGAAAATCTTGTGGTTTTTTTCTGAATGCATTTTTCATCACTCTTAATCTGTTAATTAAAACAAGTAGGTACTTTGTTACAGTCAAAACCACTTGCCTGTATGGAAAGTTATGGCAATCAAATGGGAATGTTCAGGCACGGGTAGGTTACCACATACATTTTGATTGAATGAGGCTAGAATTCTTTAAAAGATGACTTTTTCCAGTACTGTGGAAAATAAAACTAAACCACTTATGAAAAACTAAAGATGAAACACACAGAATTTTAGATTCAGAAAGTGGAAATGGTGGAATCAATGAAAAATGGATAATAATATATAGGGTGGGTAACCCATTCATTAAATGAACATTATTTGACATTAGAAAATGACATAACAACTGAAGCTGGACTAATACTAACATATTAATTGGAATAGTCTCTCTCCAGAAAATACTACAGATTCTGCTGGGCTTTTTGTTCCATTTTCAGAAAATTGCATATATTATTATTATTATTTAATTTCTTGTCACTAGGATGCAAATCCTTGAAGATCCTTTTCAACCTTTAGGGAGCAGTAGGATTTGCAGGAAGAACTCAAGCTTTTTACCAACACCTGAGCTAGAAAATATTTTCTTTTTCATTCTCTTCCCCCTCAAGGGTATAATTCAATAAATAGCCAGAAGTTACTGGGGTTCTAAAATGGAAAATCAAATATTTCTTTCCATGGGAATCAGTAAAGCTACTGGGGGCATTATAATTATAATGAACAGCACTCAAGGAATCACATTCAGCATTGATTCACATCCTCTTTTGTGCATGCACGACATTAAGCTTATACAACAGCTTAGCTGATGACAGATTTGATCATCTGTGGATTACAAATGAGAAAGTTACAAAAATATCAACATACAAACAATGCTAAAATCTATTACAATTGATTTTCACTGCAGTGCCTAGGATTTCAGTTGTTCTTTCAAATTGCATACAACACAAACCAAATGTTAAGGAAAATGAGAAATTCTGACTTCCGATGGGGAAAGAAGAGAATAATTACTTCTACAGATCATATGTTGATTTGAGATATTGAACTGGTGTGGAGCCCAGTGACTGTTGACCATGTGATCATGGCATAGAAGTATATATATATTTACATACTATCAGTCAGTATAAGGGAAAAATATATGGTCCTAATAGATATACACCTGATCTTAGAGCCATAAATGCTGGACAGCTGTGATTTACTCTCCATTCTCTTATAAATTGAAGCCCAGAATAATAAAGGACTGAAAAACAGGGAGAAGGAGAGAAAAAATGGGATTCAAGCTTCTACACTTCTTGGAGGTAGAATAATAGTTTCCACATAAGTAGCTATCCCATTTCCTTAGGCAGTGTGTCACTGCAGGACTTCATAGTGACAAGCCAGAAATTGTCTCATCGTTGTTAACGTTTTCAAGAAACTGCATGTATTCCTCATGAATTTCAAAGTATTAGCAGCTTAAAATATGTAAACACCAGGATCCTGTTCCACTGGATAAAAAAAAAAACTAAACAACTGAAGCAATTTACCTGATCAAAATAAACTGAGATTATGGTTCTCAACCTTTTAATCTGAGCTGGCTTAGTGGAAAACAGTCATCAAATCATAGAATGTTTTGAGTTGGAATGGACCTTTAAAGGTCATCTAGTCCAAGCCCCAAAGCTAAACAACAGTGTCTAGCAAATGTTAGAGTGTCACTGAAGGTGGCCAGGCTTCAAATGTCAATAATTGTTTTGTTGAGACAGGCCACTGGTGTTATCTGCACTTTGGTGGAGGATAGATGACCATCCAGTGAGAGTAAAAGGTGGGGACATACTGGGAAATCAACTTTATAAAAATCTTGAAAAGAAATTCAGGTTTATCCTATGCTCAGAAATGTATGGGTGAGAGGAACAGAAAGAGCTAATTTTTTTCTTGGAAACAAAGCAGAGGTCTAGAAACATCCATGAGAGAAGTCTTTTTATATATTGAGGATAAAACCATGTTGTCTCACACAGAATACAGAAAGAGCATCAAATAGTTTGGCAAAACTCTGTAAACACTCTAGAGGTGAAACTGGGATAAGGTGCTTTGGATGTTGCTGTGTTCCATGCTGTTATGATGGGAGCTATGAAAACACTGCTCATGATAGAAGAATATAACTGTCATTCTCAGAGGGGTTTGAAAGGACTCAGCTAAAGAAAAAAAGATTATTTTCATCTTGGAATGAGAATCTTTTGTTCTCATTAGAAATGTTCTCAATCAGTGTTATCCATGCAGGCACTCTCCTGATGTGTAGATTGTTCAGGTTTTGGAAGGACTCAGTTCAGGTAACAGGAGAACACATGACTGATTGGTTGGACCTCTGCAAGCAATCTACTTGGCAGCACAAAATTTATCAATCAATAAATGGTCTTAATCCAAAAGAAATCCAAAGAAATCCAAAGAAATTCTGCAGTCTCCACCCCACCTGCAGCTACTTTTGGAATTTTTGAAAGTGCAAGTGTGTGTTTATGTATAAAACACACATATCTGTATCTATCTGTACATATACAGGTGGAGAAGCTTTGGCAAATTAATTGTTCATGTGAATGCTTCAGATCAGATGCCTTATGTAGAGACAACGCAAAGCAGTAAAAGTTCTAGGTTGTTCAGTTCTCAGAACATGGACAAATCATCCCAAAATTATTGAAAAACTAGAAGGCCAAAAGAAAAGAGGTCATCACACCTTATCCCTCTTGCTGAAGTTGAATAACTTTTTTGACTGTAGCTGTATCCCAAGTAAAAATTAGATTGTGTTTGTCTGCTCTGAAACAGAATTAAAAAGTCTGCGATTAATCATTCTTTGGGGGAAAGAATGTCTTTGCCTTGAGGCACAGCACTTTGTCACCTGTGAGCTTTTCTAGTCAAAGATCATCTATTGGGTTTTGCAGCACGCTGGGAGCAAGACTGAGCAAAGGTTTCTCTGGAGACTAAACTCATGTGAACATGTAATTGATTTGTAGGAGGGTTCCGTGCATTCATTGTCCCTAAAGAGCTGGTGTCATGGCCTTTCAGGCTGTGAATGTCTTAACTGTGTGCTTAAATGTGTGATTTCTGGACAAGTCCTGTGATGAAATGAGCTCTTGGCTTTTTGGAATAACATGAAAAAGAGCCTGGTAAAGCAATGCCTTTATTACACAGTTTCAGATGAAATAACTTAAATTGCTTGCACAGTATGAAAAAGAAAGCAAGAATCTAATTCCTCCTAGTTTCACAGAATTCATGTCTGTAGGGTGCAAATTAGAAGTGTGACCACCTAAAAATATCCAGAAAGAATTACTTTGATGAATATGACTTTTCTCTGTGCCTCAGTAACAGTGCCATGTTTGCTGCATGCTTTAAGCTATTTATAAACTGCAGTGATCTGTTTCCTTTGACAAGCTTGTAATAATGTTTGTAAGGTATAAAAAAATTGAGCATGGAAAATACAGATATTCATAGAATTTGGAGCCAGAAGGAATTTTCCTTATTCTCTTTTTCCTAATCATGCAAAGTTCCTTCTTCCCGGGAATGAGTCAACATCAGACTCCTGTTTTTGAAGGGCTAGTATGATAAAATCAAAATAAGAAGTCATCTGTCAGAGACTATATAGAAAAAAATTCAAGACATTAAGTTTCTTGAAGGGGGCTGTAAGATAACAATGAAAAACAAATCTGTTCTTTAAATATGGTCAAGTATCCCCTGTTGGGTTTCTGAAAATTACAGTCCCTCCACTAGTGAATGCACAGAAGTAAATTATTGGTCATGACACCATCACAGGTTCTTGACATTGGCACCTTTGTGACATTGGCACAACATGCTGGATCCCTCAGAGGCCTTTCTGGAAAAGCAGGTGTCTGCTGGATATGTACAGGATCTAAACCTGGGAAAGGGAGAAGGAAGAATCATGAAATCACTATGTTTTGAAGAACAATAGATTGTCTTCTTCCCAATAAGAAAACCCTCAGATTTTCAGAAGTGGAAATTAAATTACTGCAATTCATATGAAATTTCCAGAGAGGGTTGTGGCAGCCAGATCTTTGCTCTTGTGCTACAGAGAAACACTAAAGTGAGTCTTTTTGTCTTCCTGCTTTTGTTCTTAGCAGCTGCAGAAAAGCAGATATTCCTGGATGTTCCTAAATTGTTGATTGCTGGAAAATGACAGGAGATAGTCAGGAAAAAATTGTTTGTATTTGCACATTTTCTTATATATATATATATATATTTATTTTTATCCCCAGAACAAGGATTTTTGTTTTGCTAAAATGAGGGGGGGCGGGGGGGGTGGGGGGGGGAGTAACCTGTTTAGTTCTGCATTACAAAGGACCAAACTAACACCCTTTAAAGTTCATTTCCACTGAGCACTTTGAAATGTGATTACTTATCCCCAGCAAACACAATCACTGGGCCAAATATTCACGTGGTGTTGATCAGTGTGGCTCACACCACAGGCATGAAGGCTTCTGCAAATCATGTGAACTCTTCATGCTGCTTTTGACCATGTTGTAAGATGTCCCATGAAAAAGCAGTACACTGAACTAGAGTTGAACAGGCATCCTGGATGCAGTCCCAATATCTTGTTTTTCATTCATGTTGACCAAAGTCACTTCTGATTGATTTAACATGTATTTTCTATTTCCACTCCAAGGCTGCCTGAACCATTGTTTTATAACTACTTCATGTTACAGCATGTGTTCTCTGGTTTTCTCCCACTTATACTCATAGAGTTGTGTGCAATAAAATAAAAATTGAGCATAAAATACAGATTTGTACATAAAGGAAAATAAATTCTTTCAAAGGAGCAATGTCAAAGATGGTGACAGGACCATTGGACGTGATATTGATCTGAGGTCTTTGGCAAGGCGTTTTCTTATCAATCATTGTATTACAGTAATGTGGTGAGGTTTTAGGTAAAATGACGATCTTTGTGTGGGTGTTGGTATGGAAAACAGTCTAGTCCTATAGTGTTTACTAAGTGCACTGGAATTTTGTTTCCATTTTTTATTGGGAAACTGTCACACATAAGGAGTGGTGAAGGTGACCAGAAAAAACTTCTCAGAATATGGGGGTTTTTTGCCTCAAATGAGAAATGTTATAAAGGACTAATCATAATCTTTTGTGCTGCTTCTTCAGGAGCAGTTTGCAGGATTTTCTATGCCTCTCATCAGAAGCAACCCATTTTATGGGACATCTTGGGGCTTTTTGCATGATAATACCCTGGGCACCCAAATTAAAGTGTTCACAGGCCACTTATTGTAAATCAAGGTGGGAAACCAAGTCTTTTGCACATCAGTTCAGTATTCTAAGCACAAGTGATTTCTTTTCATTTCTCTCCTGTCTGCTTTTCCCTTAAGACTAGAAATACTCTGCTTGGCTTCTCAGGATTTTGAGCCTTGGAATTTGTGGGCTTAGCTGGTCTGCAGACCAGAAACAATCCTCTAGGTTTGTTTCAGTCTGTGGACCTCTTAAGTCAAGAAAGCCACCAACTTTAATGGAGCTAAAGAAGCTGCATGAAAAGACAGGTTTTTTGGTGGTTTTGCTTTGTTTTGTTTTTGTTTTTGTTTTTATTTTTCTTCATTTTTAAAGAAACATTTCCTTCACTAAATTAAAAAAAATAAAAGGAAGAAAACAAAAATTTTGTACATATAAATAACTTTCATTGCATTTTTATTTTTCAGTACTACCCGAAGTTACTCTTCTTACCAACTATGTGATCCAGTCTAAAATATTTAGTTTTACAGAATATCTCAGTCATAATCTCTCTCATCTTGGAACTATTGCATGAAATTAAAGGATGTGCAGTGATAAAACATCGCAGGAAAGAAGAAAGTTGACCCCAGTTCCAGGAACTCATTTATCACAGCTGTGGCTGTAATTTCACAATGTCTAAAATCTCTAACAGTGAGTACAAACACAAAAATCCCTCCTGTTCTAATACCTAAATAGAGCTCCCAAAAAGATCAGCTTGATTTAGAAAAAGAGAAGCATGCTAATTCTTCATTTATATTCTGCAATGCCACTGCTGTCTGATAATGGTCCTCTGTGAGGAGCCAGTTAAATCAGTGTAGGTAGGAAGATATTAATACAGGTGAGATTGATACAGTCAGTACACAGGGATGCAGATAGTGTCTTGCTAAAACTGATGTTCATCTAAAATAAGAACTATAATTAGTTAGAGCTGAAGTTCCTCATCCTGACATTTTCCAGCAGCCTCAAGCTGTTCTATTTTGTTTTCTTAGGGGTAGAAAATACATAAGATGAGGAGGGAACAGTTGGTTCTTTCTTTCCCTTAATTTTCTCTAAAGTGCTCTATGTGCTTCAGGAGAAATTAATTAAAGAAATTTTATTCTGTTTGCCTAGCCTGAAATAGGATGTTTTTAAAAAATCAAAACCAAACCAAAAGCCATGTCCATTTTACTGTTACTCATTCTTTGAAGCTTGAAATCTGCCCAATTGGGTTTTTTTTACTATTTTCCTACAATCCATGTTATTCCAAGTTTCTGAAAACTCTATTTTTTTTTCCTGTTCTATAAGATCTTCTTTTAATCCAGCAATGAAATACAGACTGAATATTCTGTATCTCCTCACCATCTCTTTAATTACCTTATACTTACTGCATGTACCTACTAGACCCCTTTTGGAGTTACAAGGACGAGTGGGGTTTTTTTCTACAGCTGGACTGCAGGATGTCAAAGCACTAAGAGACTCGGGAAAAAAAAAAAAAAAAGATTGAGTTTATATATTTAATTGAGTAATACTGTAATACTTTGGCACTGAAGTAAGACTTGCACAGGATGTTTTACTTGGGCCATTCAGAAGAGTCTTTACTTTGCAACGGGTCATTCTTTTCTGGTGCAGCATTTTAACTATTGGATGGTATTTTGTATCTTGTTTATCTTGTAGGAAGGTAGCAGGATTGGTGTCTGGAAGCTGATGTACAGTGGAACAGAAGCAAAAGGGATAAATAAAAGCCCAAGCATTTAGATGTTCCACAGTGACTTTTCTGCTGTTTAGGAGCAATTAGTTACAAGACTGCAACTTGCAAGTTTTTTAGATGAATTTTGTTCGATCTTTTCTAATGCATGGTATTTGCAGAGACTGATGCTTTTAGAAGCATGTATTCAAACTGTAACTTTTGCAAGGGTGTTATGAATCAGATCCTTTTTTCCAATCAGTCCTTCCTAAGCTGTGAAATAATATACTTTGCCAGGATATTTCCTTTTTCATTTTCAGGGCAACAAATTATGATTGCATGTTCTTTCCCATCCCAGCTGTTATTTCAGTTTAGATCTTTTTGTTTTATAGGAATGCTCTCTTTAATAGGAAATCTATTTTAATATTGTGGTACGTCCCAGTGGGTACCACAGTAAGATTCGACTCACTAACCTCTAGCAGCAAAAGCATCATTCTGGTTTAGTTCAGCTATCTTTGAAATGGTAATAGCTACTTTCTCCTACTGCTTTCTGTGTGATACTGTTTGGTTTTTTAACAGAAGATTTGCAGAGGAGGGAAATTTTTCCTCTTTGCCATTACTCTATGCTACACAATTTCTCATGCCTCTGAATGGTAACTGAGGGTGAACATTTCAAAAAGCAAAAGATTTATGAGCATTTTAGTCCAGGACCTAAAATGTAAAGCAGTTCTTATTCCCAAAGAATTTGTCATATTTCTGGAAAATAATAATAATAGAAAAAAAAGTTTAAAATCTATTAATCTGATAGATTAGTTTTATTGTTTTATTTTTATTTTACACTTTCATTTGTATTCAGTACACTAGTATCTAAGTAAAGTTACCTTTAGTGTTTTAGTCATTTTATTAACATGCTTTCTGATCAGCCAATATGGTTGAATCAAAGTAATGTGCCTGGCATTAGTACTTTCCTGCTTTTTCTAAAACAAATAAATCCTGAATAATAATATGGGACTTTACAGATTGGCTGCAAACAATTTCTTGCCATCCTTTTCTTTAAAAATAACGAGCAGAATTTCCATCTGAGATGCCAGGACTCCTGTCTTGTTTTTGTTCTCACATATAATTAGGACATCAGGAAAAATAAAAGCTTGCAACTAGTTTAGTGTTGAGACCAGGGGTTTCTCTTCTGGAGGAGCAGAACATAACATCTTCATTAGGATTAAAATCATTAGTGTATAAATACTTACTTGAAAATCCTTAATGTGAAGTGTTCTTAGTGCTACAGAGCTATTTCCCTTGCTTGAAAATCCTTAATGTGAAGAGTTCTTAGTGCTACAGAGATATTTCCCTAATCAGTGCACTTTTAAGTTCAAGGGTTTAATTTCAAATACAGCCAGCAGATATGGAAAAATAACACAGCACGTTAAACTGTGCCAAGAGAATGTTATTGATTAGGTAAATATCATTAACAGGACACAACCTTGGGCCAGTAAGTTCAAAGGAGTAGATGTATTAAATAGTATTTGTAGTTTAAATGTATGTTTGTGAGGGAGAGAAAAGTTGAGAAGTGTCTGGCTGGGTCATGCCAAGTTTTACTGGGCTGTCAGAGGTGATGCACAAAACCTTAGCTCTTAGTCACTCTTCTCATTGGTTCCACAATGTCTTTTTCTCCTTTACCATGACCTTGCCAACTAAGGTAAGCCACATTTTAAGCAATAACCTTACACTATTTTCAGGCTTCAACTTCACTACAAAGCCTTGTCAACACGTTGCCTTTTTGCAATAGTTTTATGCAAGCCAGCAAATATCTGTGTCTGACCCACAGTTCCTAACAAAATTTTGGAGCGACTGTGCTCTGGTGACATACCTGCTCCTATAAATGCTGGGATCCTTGCCACAGGATGCTACATCATCTGCTGACACAGCCCCTCACAATGAGGACATACTGTACTCCAAGTAACAGCAACAGCTGTTATATTGGCTCAAAAATAAGCCAGCTGTAAAACTTCCTAATAAATACATGTCCCATACAGACAATCATAATTTCTGTTGTTAGAGCTGAAGTCATACAAATTTTGTACGTCAAAAAGTCAAAAAAGTTGAATTTGTTGCTCTGCTGTGGAGAATTTAATATCAAATATACACATCATGTATTATTTCTGAATGTCTGCATCCCTCGTGGTATTTTATAATAGATCTTATATTTGTATTTTTCTTTTTTTGGCATAAAGATCATCCAAATGAAGGGAAGATGTATTACTTCTTCATCTTCCAATTCACAGTTATTTCTATAATTGTTCCAAAAGCCTTCAACAATTGAAGCTCATCAAATGACATTCAGTATTTTATTATGAAATTGTCAACAGATTTGCCCAATGTATTCAAAAGTCCTGGTTATGGTTTTATAGACTTCTCTCCCTGAAGGAAAAAAAGAAAAGAAGAAAAGAAAAATAAGAAAAAGTAAAAGAAAGAAAAAGGAAAATTAAAAAGAAAATTAAAATGGAAACAAAAATAAGAAAAGGGAAAAGGATAAAAGAAAAAGAGAAAAGAATAAAGGGAAGGGAAGGGAAGGGAAGGGAAGGGAAGGGAAGGGAAGGGAAGGGAAGGAAAAAATAGAAGAAGAAAGAAAAGAAAAGGAAAAGAAGAGAAAAGAGGAGGAAAAGAAAAAAGAAAAGAAAAGAAAAGAAAAGAAAAGAAAAGAAAAGAAAAGAAAAGAAAAGAAAAGAAAAGAAAAGAAGACACCAAACCCACAAAGACTTCCTAACTGTATTTCAAACTGAGAAGGTTTGCACCAAAACTCTTCCCAATACACAGATGTAAGTATAAAGATACACCCACAATAATATTAGGTGTTTTCTTTCCAAAAGGTGAAAATTTGCAGCTTGAACTAAAAGTGTCTCCTCTGATACTCCAATCATTTCTATTCTACTAACAGTCCATTTCTGAGTTGTGAGAGCCCTCTAGGGTCAGTTCGTGCACTCAGTGTTGCTCTAATTAGATCTCAGAGAATCCACAGGATCAGCACACAAACTGTGGTACATCACAGCTGGTTGGCTGGACACGGGCATTTCTTCCTACAGACACAATTACTCAGAAATCTGCTTCTATAAAGGGCACAATTTACACCCCTGTGCTCCCAAATCCCCAGTATAAAAAAGACCTTGTCTTAAAGGCAACGTTCCTCTTTCCTAACAAAGTGGAACCCATTTCCAGTTTTGCTACATGTATTTTTCCCCCTAACTTTCTAATTTCTGATCTTGCCAAATTTTAGCTGGGCTGTAGCAAAGAGGAATCCCTCTGTCCTGGTGAGAGAGGTACCACTGTGCAGCTGCATGCAAGAACTGGTGGCTCATACCTCATCAAGTTTTAAGCCGGTAATAGTCTTCCCTTATTGATTCTCATTATTATAACTTTTTTTTTTTTTTTTTTTTTTTTTTTTTTTTTTTTTTGAATTTCTTAAAACAATTGTTTT